>NW_004624837.1:6179244-6199259 GCF_000247695.1 Heterocephalus glaber | reverse complement strand
TAATAATAATATATATTGTATTAGCTCATTTAAGTCTGTAATATACAATTATTTTTCATTTTTGAAGGGAAATGTTCTGTTTCACTGCTGTCTCAGGCAAGTTAAGGAAATATATGAAATAAGTCAATAACTACCTATTGAATTTTAATATGCATTTTGATTCACTGTGGATAACATTTTAGGAAAATGGTATTTCTGATGGGTAATATTCCTTTCAAATAAATTCTATAGATAGTGTATTTTTTTTTTTTTGGTTGACAAAATGAATTCATGTGTATTGGAGATTTTTTTTAAATCAAAGTAAAATAAGAAAATGTAAATCAACTGCATTTCTCTCACACAGAGATGATTGTTTACTTTTTTACTAATTGGTAGAGATCCTTTTACCCCTTTCTAATTCTTATGTGTTTCAGTGTATTTTATGAAGCAACAGAACATAACAGACTGGATAAATGATAAGAAATAGAAGTTCATTTGGCTGCTGTTGCTGGCAGCTGTTTTCAGGGTCAGGGGTTTTACCCTGAGGAGGGCTTTCTTACTGAGGGCATCGTCAGGTGAGGGGCCATCACATTTTTTCTCTAAATGACCAGATGGAAATTATTCTAGTCTTTCCAAGTCACAATATTTCTCTTGCAACAAATTCACTCAATTATTGTAGTGTAGAAGCAGCTGTAGACAACATAAAAACATGTGGGTATGTTGTAGTAAAACTTCATTTACAAAAACAAGGAGCAAAACCTTGGGGTGTAGTTTTCCAAGGCTTAAAATAACGATCATCTATTTAATTCATGAGTCCACGGGCCAGATTTATGGCTCTACTGATCTAGATCATGCTTGGTTGGGCTCATTCAGGCTCTTGTATGTGTTTGGGATCAGGTTGACTGAGCTGTCTAATCTGGCTTCGCTTGTCTTGTGTTTGACTAGCTGTTGACTGAGGCAACATGCGGAACTGGGCCAGGTGTCTTTTCTCATCCAAGACAAAAGTGGGAATTTTCATACGTAGGTTTGGCAATAATTCAGAGAAGAGAGTAAAAGCAAGCAACCCTGGTTGAGGCCACATTCTACTGGCCAAAGGAAGACCCTGGGCCATCCCAGATGTAATTAGTGATGTGTTAGGTTTACTTTTATAGGGGAGAGCTGCAGAATTACGACGTAAAGAAGATTGGATACAGAGAAAAGAAAAATGGCATCTGTTTTTTCCAAATAATCTATCATACTATGAATTTCATATTAAGTCAGATCAACAAATTTATGAACTGGTTCATTATCAGAAATGCCCTATTTCTGCTTCAGTAGGTAAATACGAGCCCATAGTCTTTTCCTACTTAGAACAGCTACCATTAACCTATGCTATATGACTGAATTTACTGAATATTAATATTTTTCCAATCACACTTTCCCTGTTGTGATGATTATTTGACTCATTAGAACCATCTGGACAAGTACTATGGTCTTTCAATTTGTAATCCTATCTGAGTAGTCTTATGATTTGTTATTTCCATTTTGATATCTGCCGCACATCTTTTTTCCAGGTATGTTGGTTGAGTCTCTTATTTTGGTAGAAAATAATGAAACTTTAACCCCTGAAAATACACAATTTTAGATTTCAATCTCTAGAGTTACACATCACCATGAAGCCTTTTATTTTGGTGGTACCCTAGAGGCAGTGATTCAGTCAAATATTTTATTACCTGCTTATCTCTGTTTGCTTCACCAGACTGCTTAGAAAATGAAAGCAGATGGAGCTGGCCAGAAATGTAGTTCATAGCAACAGTTACTTACCCATTAAGGTTCGTGATAGATCTACACAAGCAGTGCCAAAATAACTTATTTTTTATGGTAGCAATTGATTTTTTTCACACACTGCCTTATCCATGTAGAGAAGAACATACTCTCTAAAATCAAGTTACTTTTAGATTGATTCTTCAGAAAGTATGCAAAATTAATAAAATTTTGTTATATTACAATAAATTTAGATTTTCCTCAGAGAAAATAATACATATTTTTAAATGAAAGATATTAAATGAGTTAAGAAAATATGTCTGTACTATTCACTGAAGCTGCATAGGAAATAGTAAAGTGATACGGAATTAGAAATTACACAAATAATTCTAGTTCATCAAGGCAATTTTTCTCAAGTATCTGAATATTTTTAATAACTTATCTAGAAAACTGTCACATTCCTCCTGATTCTTGTTTGAGGTAAATTGTTTTATTACCACTGAGTGAATTAATATTTATATTGAGATGTATTTCAGTGTTATTGCCTGAGTGTCTTCAAAGAGAGTGATGAATATTACAGCTACTCCTGGAAACATAAGAAATTAATGAACACAGCAGACATTTTGGGCTAAAGGATACCATTCTAGGGAAAGAGACTGATTAGATCTGAGTATGCCATAAAAGCTTTCTTTATTAAAAAAGTTTGTAAACATTTTATTGTAAAAATATATACAGCTTGAAAATATTACTCGAAATTTCTCTTTTGTGCAATGTATTATTAATAAAAGGATAGACTTCATATTGTGAAATTTCCTCAAAGGATAAATGGTTAAAAAAAACTTGAGACATAAATTTCCAAATTATTTTTCACTTAAGAACAGGGATTTAAACTTTAAAAAGTCCTAAGTGTTAGTGCACTTTAGGACACACACATAAATGCATTACACTCACACACAAAGATTGTAATACCTGACTTAATGTACTCTTTAGTCACTTTGGAAAATTAGAGTTGGAAATGATAGTGTTCATTAAAGCTGCATATTTTCTTCTGCCTATTCATCTTACAACTATATCCCAAAAATGAATTGTAATTCTAGTATTTTTCTTACCCTAGCAAAATGAAAATATTAGAATTATTCCAGTGTTTATATTCTCACCCTATCTAAAATGAAAATGTTATTTGAAATATTTTGTTTGATACCTAACACTCTAAGATCTGAAGTAATAAAATTTAAAATGTACTATTACACAATATTTCCCTGTCATTTGTTTTCTTATTCCTCCATAGACTTGAAGAAGATAACTTTAATTTCTTGGCTTTGGACAGCACGACAGACTACACTGAACCCCCTATTATCTCCAGCCTGCATTCCCTCACTTGGTGAAAGTAAACAAAACAAAGACTTCAGATTCAAAAAATGAAACCAAACCTAACCCCTACTGTATCCTGGTATGGTAGTAAGAAACCAGATAAGAAAAATATGGCTATATATTGCTCCTGATTGCTTATCAGGTATTAGAATCTGCAAGATAATGTTTTCTATTTCACTTCACAAAGCCAAAAATGTTCAATTCTTGTTAGATATCCTCTATCTTATTTTACTCTGCATTAACTGACACTAATTAAACTGATTTTTATATTGGGACTTGTGAGATTTACTTACTTGAAATACCCAAATATTTTTCATTGAAGCATAATTTACTATTAAAAAGTAAAATAAAATAATAGAATGAAATCAAAGAATCATTCCATGTTTGATCTACCCTCCTAGAAATATCTATGTATGATTTCAATGTGATAGTACGAGCAATCTCTTAAATTACCTCTTTTCAACATTTAGAAAAATTTTAAAATCTATTTTGGTCCTTCATATGTGCTATTAGCTTTCATTAAGGAAGATGAAACTGAAAGATTGATGATTATGAATTATAACATAGTCACTTAAATGTGTTTAAAATTGAGTTAAGAGCAAAAGAGAAAAATAAAGATTCTTCTACACTGGTTGCAAGGAAAAGATAGCTACTGAAGAAACACAGTACTGAGAAAGTGAGAGGGACAAAAAGCTTTACAGTCACTACTCATAGGAGGAATCTCTTGTCTGGTCTACACTCCTGGAGGGGTCTGCCAATAGCAGACACCTTGTGGTCATTTAGAATTCATTCAGCAGGAAGTCATTATGTTCAGTGATTTTTTTAGACCACTGTGAAAGCAAAACAAATGAGTATGTAATCTAGAAGAGAGCATTAACAAACAATGTTAATATTGGTGAATGTGATTTTGTTGAATTCATTGACATTATCTTAATTTTATGCACATTCATTACTTAACATACATGAATTATTTATATACATATAAAATACATGCTGCTAGTTTGTTATTTAAATATTGTTTTATAAAAAGTTATAAAGGGGTTTTAAGACTAGTCCTCTTAAAAAGTTAGGCAATAGTATTTTAACTTATTATTTTCAGGAAGGTAGAATCTCAATGTGAAAAAAATAGAGCCTAAAGAAATAAAGAACGAGAGAGAAAGGAAGGCAGAAGAATAGAAAAGAAAAGAAAAAAACCCTACAACAACAACAGAAAATGCCCATGGCTTTCTGATTGTCCTAAATGAGGGAAACCAAATGATAAATCTTTTAACAGCTTTGCCTAAAGAAAATGCAGGAAGAATTCAAGAAGACGTTTGTTAAGCTGACCAGATGAAAGAACCAGGTTCCTCAGCATGGAACGCATAGTCTGCTATCTTATGAGGTGACTGCAACATGAGTACAACAATCCTTCCCTTTCTTTTTCCTTCTCAAATCAGTAATTCCTCCTCTAAAACAAATTCTTTCCATTTTAAGTCACGTATAGAGTATCTCTCTTTACCCTCACAGGGGATTTTGTCTTTAAGCTTTTACATATAATTTGTTTTTCTTCCCCACTTTTAAATATGATTTGTTCCTTTTTTTCATTTCTCTTCCAAAAAGTGATATAAAATATGAAAATGGTTTTTTAATTAAAAATCTCCCAAAACACATATAAACAATTTGATTTAAAGGGGTTGCATATATGTTGGCCGAACAGTTGTAAAGATCAAATGTGTAACATAAGAACTATAGTTATTAAAATTGTATTGGATTAAAATTTTTTAAAGTAGATTTTAAATGTTTTTATCAAAAAGGTATATGAGTTAAGAGCTATATTAAGTTCACTATAGTAACTATTGTACTATATATATCTCATAATAACGTCATGTTGTAAACCTGAGATTTTCATAATATTTTTTAACAATTAGAAAAAGGTTTTCTAATTCAGAATAAGATTTCACATTGTAATGCATATTATGAAAGTTAATTGCAATAGTTAAAATTGTAAATGGGCAAAGATAAGGCAGAAAATACATACAGTACTTGCATACTGAAGTTTTGTGTAGCAGTAATGTAAACATTCATAAATAGAGGAATGAGAGATAAATTGTACAATTTAATATCTCTTATAATTGGTCAGTTTTCACTACATAAACAGAACATAAGAGAACTTATATAAATGTTTAATTAAAAAAAATACAAGCTATATGATTTGTTTTGTTTTTTGGTACAGGGGATCGAATTTGGGACCTTGTGCTTTCAAGGCAGGCAATGGAACCACTGAGTTAAATGTCTGGCCCCCTAAGCTATATTGTTTTTGACCATTATATAAATATAAAAATTTTAAAATTGAATGCTACATTTTATACCTTAATATCCTTTGGATATCATTTTATTTTCCATGGTGTTGCCTCAGATGGTTTGTAAAATAAGGCTGATTGCCCACTGAAACAACAAAAAATAAGCAAAAAGAAAAACATGAATCTGCATAAAATTAAGTTCATGTAGATATCAAGGGCTGAATAAATATATGTAATAGTAACATACTTATGAAGAATGTCATAACTATTTACTGATAATCATGATGGTCATAATGTTGCTGATCGAAACACATAATTAATGTTCAAGTAATCACCCATAAAGGTGATGGGAACTTCTTAAGTTAACAAGGCCTATGAGGTGAAAGATATCCTCTAAATAAAAGGTACATTTGATAGAATGAAATAATGTCGATAAGTTGGAGAATTTAGCATAGTTCTGTGCTACATTTTGTTGTTTCATTTTCTAAGCGCAATGCTTCATTTGAAAGTTGTACTGTGGTTTAAACTTATATGTACATATATCTATATTTTTGTTCTGTATATTTTGCTCTGTATTGTGTTCTATACATCTTTATAAGAGATTTATTGTTCTCTTTTAGTTGGAAAGGTTATGAAAAAGCCTGGCTCTATTTTTAAAACTACAACATTATAAATTTTAGTATTAAAATAGCATACCATCTACTTTAGCAATTGAAACTACTTTATATAAGTTAAATAGAAGCAAGGAAAATATTACTAGTTACCATGTTTCTGTGCAAGCTTACAACTCTAATATTCATAAATTATTTGAAGTACTGAGTTCTGTTTCTCCTCCAAATAGAAGTTATCCAATTTAATTGTTTCATTAACCAACATCTATTTACTTTTCATAATAAGGATACTAGAGATTTCCCTATAGTAGGCTCATATTTAAAGCTTTAATGAGGTTTTGGTGGTCTATCATTTATTACTGAATAAATTGGCATTATTTATCTTTTTTTGTATTAGATTCTTTTATTGGTACATTGTAGGTATACGACACAATTACATTTCTCATGGGGAATTGTACCTTTGCATAATGCATCTTGGGTCTTATTTTTTCCCCATTCCTAGCCCTCTCTTCATGCCCTCCACCTTTCCCTATTTACAAAGACTTTATTTCCATTTTTTCCATTTCTCATCATTTTTCCTTTCCCTTCTTTCCTTTCCCCTGGCCCTCCCATTAACCCTACCCCTTTGGACCTTTTCTTCCTATTTTGCATTATCGATTATTCATTCTAATCATTGGTACATTTTAGGTATACAATATAATGACATTCATCATTGGAAATTTGCACCTTTACATAGTCTCTCTTGGTTCTTATTTTTCACCCTTGCCCAGCCCTCCCTTCAACCCCTCCAGTCCTCCCTATTTACAAAGATTTTGTTCCTATTTTTCCATTTTCTCATATTAATCTCATTCCCTTCTAATGAGCCCTACCATGCTAATAACCAGAAAAATATGTGCACAGATTTTTAAAGCCAAATTTATATAATGGATAGATAAACATTAGTTAAAATTGTATGGCTCCTCAGAGTAAAAATGATATTCTGGTATGTATAGTTAAAAATATTGCAAATCTTGAAGTAATTTCTTCTGTCTAAATAGAACTTCAGGCTGATAATGACTATTAGAATAATATAGCTTTTAAACAATGCTAAAAATGTTGGTGTTTGTTTTATTGTCACATCTTTCTAATTTACTTTCCCAACATAAATGTGCTACTTAAAGCCTAGATCATAGAACAAAAAACAGTGCTCATATATCTGGAATATGGACCAGGGATGTATCTCAGTAGCAGAGTGTTTGCTTAGCATATCCAAGGCCTTGGGTTGGATCACTAGTACCACACACACACAAAAATAATATTCTGGATATAGTAATTAAAAAAAAAATTACTTTAGATTCAGTTTGTACCCTTTTAAATCTCAAAGAATTTCTTAACTGACTACATCAAAAAGCAGCAATAAACATGTATTCATCAAATAACAATGTTCATATCTAATATCCATGATAGGATAATAATAACAAAAACTACTTGGTTCCTCACATATGCTACACACTCTTCTGCCTTGATGATCACTCTTTAATCTTTTTTACTTTTTGTTCTAGGTAAGCTTATCTTTTTGAAGCCCACTCAATCATCAACATTTATGCTATCTTTTGTGATTTTCTTCCCTGAAATTAATTTATTCTATTACTCCAATAACTCATTTTACATAACCTCTATTATACTGCATTTCAAAACGTATTATTTTTTTTAGGTGTTTGCCCCTCCATGAGACTTCATATTTCTTAAAGAGAAGATCTAATGCTGGCAGATTTTGCATCCCAAGAACAAAGCATATAATTTAGTACACCTCTATTACCTGATATGTATTTTCAGAACAAGAAAATATATAATCTTTCAAGAGAATCAGCCAATCCCAGATTTGATGCTAAGATGAATGATCATGCTATGACCCAGAAAGTTTGTTAAGTTAGGTAGCAGCAACCCACATAAGATTTTTTTCCTGGATCATGGTTCTTATCTGGCTGTTTATGGATGTTGCCTACGTGAACCAATTGACCTGGACTACAAATTAAGTTAGTACTCCTTGCTCTGGCTATCTTCTATGTATCACATTCGCATGTCACTTAACAAGCACTCTGAAATATCAAGCCTGACACTTCATCCAACTTAAGATAATTCAACATGTAGGATCATGCATTTTATGCCTTTAAGATCATTGATTTAAAGCCCAGAATAAAAATACAGTTAAAACTGTAACTTACATAACACATAGCCATCTATGTGAGACCATTGGTATAAACTTATCAGAGGAGGCTGTCAAATGCATGCCATTCTATAAGTCTTTCTCTAGAGTATTTTAACTCCTGTATGTCTCCAAGTGAACATTTCCTAAATTTTTATTATAACTATTCTTTTGGTCTGATGTATCTTCTGATGTGCTCACTGTATTCTGACACTCCAATTTTGTTATGCAGCATTTATGGAACTTAATATTTTTTTCTCTGATGGCTTTATTTTATCTGAATTTAGTCAAGAACATTCTCACAAACCCATGTGAATTGAGAACACACAAGGTTTTACATTTCTAGCTGAGTTACTGATCTACCAGGTAGTACCAGGTCAGTTACATAAATTCTTTCTATATACATTTATTCTATTTTGAAAGAGTAGCCTTCTAAATGTCTTTTAATTCACTAACTAAAACTTTTACACAGGACAAACTTAATATTCTTCTATGCAACAGGAAGGTAATCTTCTAGCAAGATTTAAGCCAGCTACATGTTTTTGCCAGGATTCTCAAACCAGGGCTTTGCTTGGGGGTGGGGGTGGGGGCGGGGCGCCCTGGCTAGCTTTGCTTGTTTATTCCACTTCATGATCTCCACTTCTGTCTCTGGCATGAATGAGGAGCAGATATACAATGAAAAATTTTCTGAACTGAAGTAATTAATTAGGCACTCATCCATTCATTTAAAAGATAAAAGACATTTATCAAGGCCAAACAGCCCACTGATAAGAATCATACATTCATTAGTTCTGAGTTTTCTATAGACCCGACTATTTTAAAAGGCAAATTAGTAAGTGGTTTTTCATACAGTGTTGAATATTGATTGAAAAACACTAGAAGTGATGTTATGAGTTCTAAAACACCAAGAAAAATAATAGAATAATTATGCATTGATCATTTCTTATATGCAACTATGCATAGTGAATAATTTAAGTGTGTTAATATCTCCACACAAGCTGTCTTCATGAGATATTTACAGGTACAGAGTCAAAGGACCAGGGGGTGTAAATAATACATGAAGTTCACATAATACATGATGATAATAGGGTTGGAAATTAGGTGGTCTAACCATAGGTTCCAGTACCTTAATAGTCACATTTGGGAGAATGTTTCATTCCTAGAAACTTTAGAAATACTCCTTTCTCCATGTGTAAGCTTCATGTTCTCTTTTTCCAACTACTGCTACATTTCAGACAATATAACAAAATATAATTCAAAGTGGGTAGTAAACAGACCAGAGCTCTTCTGTTAGCCTATCTCTTCAAACTTTACCCTTTAGAAGGAACATGCAATAGTAATTAAATGGAATTTAAATTTTTCAAGATTGGAAAACATGGATTTAATAATGCATTGCCACTTTAAATTGAATGAAAAAAATGAGGTATTACAAAAGATAAAATTAAAGATTATTTGGGAAATGAGTTAGGCTGTTTACATTCCTTAATAAAATTTTATGTTGAAAGTTCTTTACATCAAATAAAACAAAAAAAAAGTACTTTGTTTCAGTTGGTTAATATACTACACCATACAGCCAGAGTCAAAACCATGATTTGCCCAAGAACTGCTGATCAATAAAGTTCCTCCAAATACAGGTTTTCTGTATTTTAATTGATATCATATTTTGTTTTAAAGAGTCCACATTTGTGTTATTTCATCTAAATATAAAATATATTTATATAGGATTTTTTGCCTTGATATATTATGTGAAATGATTTTTTATTAAAAATCAGATTTTTTTACAGCAGTATTGTTTCCAAGGAAAGTAAAGAAAATGTAGACATTTTTTATGCTCCATTTCCCTACAAAAACCTCATTATAAATATTTATTTGTGATGTTTTGCATTAGTGTGGTACATTTGTAACAACATAATGACCAATCTTGATACATATTTATTAACTATAGACCATAATTTAGTTTATAGCCCATTCTTACAGTTATTTGCACAGGGTTTGACAAAGCTACAGCACCATGTATTTGCCATTATAGCATCATTTACCTATGATTCCCCAACTATTAGAAATTCTAGAAACCACTGATCTTTTTACTGTTTATATAGTTTTGCTTTTTTCCAAAAGTCAGGTAGATGAAGGCACATAGCATTCAGCCTTTTCCTGTTGATATCTTTTTATCTTATCTGTTAAAACTTCACCTTAACTCTAAATCTTCAAGGGGAGGTGTCATGAGATGGACATTTTGTGGTCCTTTAAGTCATGAAGTTGGAGTCCCCATGGACGGAAATAGTTCTCCTATAACAACGACTCCAGAGATCCTGAGCCTTTTTTTCTGTTATGTGAGGTTGCAGGGACAAGGACAGCACATCTGCAGCACAGAAGTTCCTGACCACAGCCCGACAAACTGGCACTCTGACCTCAGACTTTCATCCTTCTGCCTTGAGAAATAAGTTTCTGTTGCTGATACTTATGAGAACCTGTAAGCACGTTTTCCTTTTCTCTCCTCATCCTAAGCTATTTAGTATCATCAAACTATAGGCACATGAGTTTTCATTTGATTGCTCTTACAGAACAAATGAAAAACAAAGAAATTTAGTATTAGCATGGAGATAGAATATTTCTAAATTAGATCATCTGCCTGAATAAAAAATCTCTTTGAAAATGTTGATGATCCATTGAAATATAAATCCCACCTTAATAAAAATCTTTGAAAAATGTTGACAGAAGAAATATTTCACAAATATTTGAGTAGCTTTTACATGCCATTGGAAAAAAGAAAGCTCCATTTCCATTTATCATTTAATATTATTGGAAATTATTGAGAGCTCCATCTCCATTTATCATTTAACATTATTAGAAATTATTGATCCTTTATATTAGGGTAAAGAAGTGTGCCAGGTACTTATGTGCATAATTGGTGTGAAGTTTTATAGCTCAAAAATGCATTTGTTCATACAGTTTTATGAAAGGTATTTTCATTTTAATGTTATAGTTTTATGTACAAGAACTATGTATCCTTTTCTTTCAAGGAGTTGTGTTAGGTTTGAGGCTCTTTAAAAAAAACTAAAGTGGGCTATCACTTCAGAAGAAATGTATTTTATACTAGTTTATTTCATTTAATTTCATCAATGTCATGTCATAAACCACATTGTTTCAAAGCTAAATAAGATTTACAACAATGAAAACAAAAGGCAACTTACCCTTCTCCACTCTTCGTCTATAAACCCCAAAATAATGCTATTTGCAACTTATATCTCTTTTATAATGTGTTTGCCTTTGTATTTTTATAAATGTTTGTATATCACATAATACACTTCTTGGTTTATCCATTTAGGATAAAAATTGAGTTGTGATTCTTCATCTTACTAAGCAATAATAATCTGTATTTTTATGGTACATGTTTCTACTTTAGCATATCTCCATATTATATTTGGTTTTACAAAATTGTGTAGCTGGACTTGTAATATGCAATATGTTTTAAAATTTTACAGTGTCATTAATCTGGTGAAATTATTTTCAATTGCTGTACAGTATTGTAGCATATGGATGTTTGAAATTTAAACAATATCACATGTAATTTTAGTACACTAATTTCCTTCAATTAGATGTTACCTCTATTATCTGTAGGTCACTCATCTTAGAAATTCAATTATTGAGACCTTAGCTAAAAGTGAGCCTACTCAGCAAAGGCCTATCAAACGTATGTACAACCAGAGACACAAACACAAGAGGCATACCCTGAAAACTGTGTCAACACACTCTTCTTCTTAGAACATACAGCCTGACATAACTCCACTCATATTTAATTACTGTTATGAGTTAGAGTAAGTCTAGGGACACTGGGTTCAGAGGATGCCCTCTTAGAGTTTGACACATAGAACATGATGCAAATTAATAACTAGGAGCCCAAAATCAAAGATAAAGGAAAAACAGATGAGAATTAGACATCAAGACTCAAAAGTATATGAACATAGAGTATATGAAATAACAAAGTATATGAACATAAAGTGTGTGAACAGTCCCAAGTGGCCCATCTTTACATCACTGCGTTGTAACATGCAATGTAGAGTTGTTTTGTTTTTAGAAGATCATTAAACCATAATCTAAAAGATTGACTTTAGTAACAACTGTTCAGGAATGAAAAATTGTATAATATATTTTAGGTAGAATTTCATATTAAAAAATCCAAATTTTGGTAATATTTTTGACATTTAGAAATCACTGGTTATGTATTAGATAACACATAAAAAAGAAAAGAGCAGACACTGAATATACTAGATCTGCATTTGAATGAAAGATTGGTTGTGTAACATGCTCAAAAATGAGTATGTCTAATTATAAATCTTTTCAACATTAGAATGAGTATATTTTGTTGATAAATATGACTATTGTACATAAATTATTGGCATAGAAATGCAATAAACAAATCATAATGTTCACTGATACTGAATCCTTCACACTCTGATGACAATAGAACGTGAAGTTGTTATGGAAAAAATATTATCAAAACTTGTTCCTTTCTTTTTGGTATTGGGGATCAAACTCGGGACCTTGCACTTGCAAGGCAGGCACCAGAACCACTGAGCTAAATCCCCGGCCCACTTTTTTCTTTTTTACTGAAAGAACCAAAACTATATAGGGCTCTACTCACCACCATTCTGCTTTACCCCTGTGTACCAAGTAAAACTAAACAAATAGGCAAGGTAGCAATCCCAGATATAGAAAATTCCCAGTCTTCCTCCCTCAAAATTTCACTATTTGTGAATCTTGAAAATAATAGTATATTAGTGTGCCAAATGCAAGATAACCATAAAACATCTAAATGTATTAGGATTTTCTTGTGCACTACAATAGAGGCATGAGTTTTAGACTGTCTTATTAAATTTTCTCTTAATTCTCTAAAGTAGTATAAGATTACTTAAAAGAGGAACTATATATTTTTTTCTTAATGTGAGGTAAATAGCTATATTTTATCATGTTTTGAGCAATGCAGAAAGTCTATGAAGGTAACTTTCCTGCTTAGTATTTTACCCTCAACACAAGACAAGTTTGTTTGGTAATATAATATGGCAAAAAGTCACAGTCAAATTCTCAGTCCTTTTGAGCTGGATAGGTCATTTCAGTGAATGCTTACAGCCATAGTCACCCAAAAGCCTGAGTGCAAATGCAATTAGCTGATTCAGGAGAAAATAGAATTGGAAGGTTTGTGGATTAAATATATCAAGGATAGAACTTGAGTCACTCTCTAATTTATTCTAAAGACACACCACTTTAATGGGGCTTCAATGAACTGTACACTAAAGGCATAGTGTTAAAAGCAAAAATGTACTCTTTTGTCTGAAAATGCAAAGATATTGATCAGGTTCATCATTAAGTGCTATGTGAAGACTATCTTTCATGAGCATAAAACCTTTATATTTCTTTTAATTGCAAAGAGAACATGTTCCAAACCAGTATTTTTTCAATAAGTGCTGATCTACAAGAAATCTAATTATGGTCAGGAATTCTCTGCAGGTGAAGTGATAAATGTGGGGAGAGTGTGCGTGTGTTTGATATTGTCATCCAGTAATTTTGCATAGCCTCACGTGTGTGTATTGGATGGAAAATTTAAAACTCACTGCATCATTCTTTCATTTATCTGTCTGTTATGCCCTGAGTATTGCATTAAGAGATGCAGATTCAGTATGAGCAGATGTGAACACAGGTCTGTGTTCCTGAAATTGTGTAACAGGGATGGCCTCTTTCAAAGCTCCCATACTCAATGTTTTGTTTGTTATGTCTTGTCTTTGACCACTGTGATAAGTGCTTCCAAAGAGCACTGTGATAAGTTCTGTGGCATGACTACCTCAGTTTGCTTTTGGCCAGATCTACAGTTTTGCCAGAAATAAAGTGCCTGTCATGATGAGGCTTTGGAGAGCAAGGTTGCTGAAAAAGCTATCATTAATAAGAAGTCAAAAACTTGACACTGGCACAATAAGAATGATGGCTTAAGGATAATCCCAACAGTCAACAAGACCTCACATGCCCCAGATTTAAGGATATAAAACTATAAAGTTTGCCCAGGGATTTAGCTCAGTTGTTTCACTGCCTGCTGCACAAGTGCAAGGACCCGAGTTCAATCCCAGGTACCACCACCACCAACAACAAAAACAAAACAAAAAGAAAATAAAACTATAAAGTTTGCATTTGCACAGGGATCCCATGGGCCCTTGGAATTCATTTCACATTGCTCAGTCATCCAGACACTCAGAAGCCTCTGCAGAAATGAGGCAAAGGAACCTAGTACTGCTTCAGCTGGTGAAAATCCTCAGGATCATCCAACTGGTGCTGGTTTGCCATGCATGCAGAATGTGAGAGTTATGGGGTCATGGAGGCTTCTACCTAAACTTGAGAAAAAGGCCTATGATGCCAGGCAGAAATGCATATCAGGGTCATTGTCTCTGCCAGAAGCCCAGGATAGCTTTGAGGGTGAAGTCTGCAGTGGAAATCCCAGGAAGTTGAAGATACCATGAATGTGGAACTTCTACTGGGGACTATCTCAGGTGCAAGAAGAGCCAGAGAAAGGGAGAGGCTGCATGGGCTACAACTGTCAAGGACATAGGGGCAAGGTTACCAAAGCCCTTTGTATTCACATCTAACCACAACCTGTCCTGGTACTGGACACAAATCCTAAGATTTAATGTTTGTCCTGCTAGATTTTAGTCATACTTTAGGTAGATTCTTTTTTATACTTCCATTTCTCCCTTTTGAAAAGGGGATGTTTATCCTGTGCCATAGTATTTGGAAAGTATTTAACTCTCTTTTTTGATATTTACTGAGGCTCCCACATAAGAGATTGCCATGAGTATCTTGACTTGAATTTTTTAGCAGTGCTGGAACTGTTAAGGTTTTGCTAACTCTTAGAGAAGCGATAAATGCATTTTGCAAAATGTGTCTTTTGGAAGCCAGGGTGGAATTTTATGGTTTATATCTAAAATGTCCCCCCAAAGTCTCATGTGTTTGGAAAATGATTGGATCATGTGAGTGCTATCAGTGGATTCATCCATTGATGAGTTTAGTAGGTAAATGTGCTGGTAGAAGTGGGGCCTTACTGGAGGTGGGTTACTGGAGGGATGACCTGGAAGGTATTCTTGTCCCTAGTTCCAGGTTTTTGTTTTTTTTTCTCTGCATCCTCGCCAGGGATTTAGCTCAGTGGTGCCCCTGCCTGCCTCACATGCACAAGGTCCTGGGTTCAATCCCCAGTACAAAATAAGACCATTTCTGCTTCCTGACCATCATGGGTTGAACATCTTTTAATTTGTCTTGTAGCCAGCTGACTATAAACTGAAATCGTGAGGTAGAATAAACCTCTTCTCCCATAAGTTGTAGGTGGTAGGCATTTTGTCCCAGGAACTGGAAAGTGATTAAGATGCTAGAATAATTGGAAATTTATTTGTCATGAGTTAAGCTACATGATTCAGCAAATAGAGCACTAGCCTAGAAATTAAGAACCCTATATCAGAAATTCTCTGGTAATCAAATCTCAATCTCAGTATTCCTATTTGTAATTGGATATATTGTTACATTTTTCTCTGGATTTTATAATATATAAATAAACATCTGAAATATTTAGCTCTTGAGAGGGTAATGAATATAACAATATGCTCCACGGAGGCAGAAATTGTTGGCCATTTCATTTGCAGCTGCATTCTCAGCACTTTGGATAATATTTTGGACATAGTGTAAAATATTTATTGATAAATGGATATAACATGGTTAAATATCTATTAGGAATTAGCTCTAAACTTCTATAAAAGTGCTAGTGAAATTATATAAATAAATTGAATCAGCTATTTAAGCATAAAAATTTTGAATAACATTCAGACAAGATCATATATTCAGAAATATGAATTTTAGACTGATTTACACATGGATTGCTTTATAACAGTATTTCTTATTTAACTCACTAAATTATCTGTAATTTATCTGCATAGGTAAAATAGAGGCCAATTATTATAGTTTGCAAATCTCAAATTACTCTCATGAATTATTAAGGATGTGCTATTCTGAAGAGCTATAATTGCACTGACAAACTCAGTGTCAAAAACAGTATATACTTTCATAATGAGTTACAGTTTTCAGCCTTTTATCTTGCAACTCTTCACCCTTTTACCATATGTAATTTATTGGAAACTACTTCTCTCTTCTGTTTTATTGCTCTTGGAGCTTGATTATATTTTACTGCAAACTATTAAGAATGATTTCTTGTATTAATCAGTTTTCCATCATTATAACAAAATATCTGTGATAAGTTATAAAGAGGAAAGATTTATTTTGGCTCACAGTTTTTGATGTTCCCATCCATGATTGAATGGACCCACTGATTTCACATCTTTGGAGATGGCAGATGGCAATGGTGGAGTGCCTTATGTCAAGGAGCAAAAGGGAAAAAGGAAGTGGCCAGAGCCTAGCAATCCCCTTTGATGGCATGCTCACAATGAGTTTATAACTTCCTATAAGGCCTTACATCCTAAAGTTTTCACAACCTCCCAGTAATGCCCACCGTGGGAAAGCAAGCCTTTAACACACTTGTGACACATACATTCAAGATCAACATTATAGAAAGTGTGATGATTCAAATTGCATTTTTAGGTTAATAGATATATCTAAATGCATGTGAAAAAACTCATTTGGTTGATTTTCTTCATCAAACATATAGATATATATTTACAGTAAGCTCTCATTGATTACTGGCTTTTACAAAGGTAGCAAGTATAACAGATTTCACTTAACTCCAAATTTCATAACTATATATTTTTGTGGGTTAAGTAAAAATAATATCACAAAATAATTTTCTGCCACTGTAATAAAGACAAGTTCAAATATAATTAAATAGCTTGCATTCCAGTGGTTTCTTCTAGTTAGATGTTCAGTGAGCTGTTCCTGAGATATCAAATATTAAAAACAAGCATAAATGTAATTTTAACTTTTCAAGGAAAATAAACATTTAAAATTTACCTGCTATACTAGCATACAGGAACATCAAATCAAAGACAATTGAACTGTTTTTGTACTATTTCCATTTTGTGTGAGTGGAAAAACCCTGGCTCACTCAAATGTAGACAACAGCTATTCCAAGGGTCTCAGATGATACTGGAAATCACAAATATCTTGTTGCTCTAGGCAGTTAACATTTATCAAGGCACTGTAGAAGTGTTGTAGAGAACACATAATTAGATACAGTTTCTTACTAGGATATTAAAAATCTATATTAAAGGTAAAAGGTATAGGTACTGAAACAATTCTCATCTTTGATAATCTAAAAACTTAAAATTAAATGCTTTATTAGAAGTACATGTTGCACAAAAGGTTTTAAGCAATTCTGAGGATTTCAATATCAGACTTCATAGAATGGCCTTAGTGTTCCTTGTTAAAACTCACTGAAACAAAATCATTGCATTTTTAGATTAATGTTAATTCTATTTTATGTGGTATGTATTTATTGTTTACTAGTCATCTTAGGAAGTTCAAGTTGATCCTTGAGCATCTGTCAGTGAATGTACAAACTTTTACATTAATATAATGAAAAATAACTGATATGCTTTAAAGAATGACTGTGGATCAGATTGTCATGTACATCAAGGATAGCGAAATGTCACAGAAGGAAGGATTGACCTTGGAGTTGCTGGTAGTAAAAAGAAGATTTTCCTAACACACAAAAAAATAACTACTTAGACAAGGAAATTGAAAATAATGCAAAAATATTTAAATATTTTAATGGAATTATGTTAGTCAGATGGGACAAAATGCCAGACACACACAATTTAATGGAGGAGAGGTATAATTTGGCTCCTAGTTTTCAGAGGTTCAATCCACAGTCATATAACTCTAAGGCACAAACAGCATGGTAGAGGGGCATGGTGCAAGAAAGTTGTTTAACCCATGGCAGCAAGGAAGCAGAGAGAAAAGGAAGGAGCCATGGAAAAGTGTATTTTCTTCTGTGCTGCACTCCCAGTGACTTGCCTCTTCCAGCTAGTCCCCACCTCTGTACATATGAGACTTTATATCCTCATCATTATGCAAAATGCATTTAGTCCATTTCAAAGAATCACCAAAACTTAAAAATGAACTTAAAAACTTAACCAAAACTTAAAGGTTCATCATTCTAAAAAGTTGAAATCCAAAGTCTTACCTGAGACTCAAAGCAAAGTCTTAGCTGGGAGCCCCTATAAAAATCAAATAGTTAAAAACTTCTAACATACAATGGTAGAGAGTAAACACTACCATTCCAAAAGAGAGGAAACCAGGGGACCAGAAAGACATCAGCTGAAAGCAAGACTAAACCAGCAGGGAAAACATAAATCCTGTAGCTGCATGGCCAGTATATAGGTCAGGTTGTGGTGAGAGGTAAGCTTCAAATGGCTTGTGCAGCCCCACCCCTGTGGCCTTGCTGGTTGTAGTCTACATGGGCTTTTTCTTGGACTGGATCTACTCACTTTCTGCAGTTTTCCTAAGCAGATGTTCCACCATTCCTGGAATCTCCAACTTCCCGGGGTTTCTCCTGTACCTTTGGCTTCACTCTCACAGCTTCATGTATTGTCTTATCAAGGGCTTTTGGCAGGAACTGTGATTCTGTCACATGTTTACCTGGCCTCCTAGGCCTTCTTCTAAAATCTATGTATAAGCCTCCATAATCCCATAACTCTTGCTTTCTGTAAACTTGGAAAACCACCACCACAGAAATGACCTGGTTTGGTGCTGACATGAGTAGTAGCCTGGCCTCCTTGGACCACAGTTGCAGTAGACTCTCTGTGCCTGAATTGAGATGACTAAACTCAGGGAAACTCTTCCCTAGGTGGTTCTGAATGTGCAGGACATGCTGGGGCTCTTTTTAAAAAGTCTTTCAAAGGAGTTTGCTTTTTTATATTCTTGAGCCTGCAATGGATGGGATATGCTCATTTCCTGAGATTCCCTGAGGGCATACTTCCTATTGTCCTGATGCAAAGTACTTGGCTTCTTTGTAGTGCTAAATTTTCAATAACCAGAGTCTCCTTGGTATTTTGCAGGTATTTCCTTTTTGGCTAAGCTGCACAATTTTTATATTTTGGTTCTAGTTTTTACTTGTGATTTTCCTGAAAACAAAAGCCAACATTCACACCACTGCCTGCACATTGGGCTCTCTTGAATTTTCTTGCACCAGATTAATTACTCACCACCTTTAATCTAATTCTCCTGTAAAATTTCAGGTGTAAGTTTTGAAGGACTTAGTTCATAGTGTCCAGGAAGCACATCCAGGAATAGTACCAGACAGGAAGGGACCAAGGACAGGTATAAACCCCAAGGTCACACATCCCAGAAGGAGATTTAGTGGTCTACATGGTTCCCAAGTCAACCAATTTGAGAATTAATCTTAACTATCACATTGTGTATTTAATATTCTTTACTTGTGTCCTACGTTGAATGTCTGTACTTCCTCAAAATCGATATGTCAAATTCTAACCCTCAAGGTGATGGTATTAAGAGGTAGAGGACTTCGGAAGGAATGTGATAAGTGCACTTATAAAAGGGACTGCAAGGGGCTTGTTGGCTCTTCTATCATATAAAGATGAGCTGTTCATGGTATAGAAGTTTAAATTTATCAAGTGGACCCTCACCAGACACCACTGTCAACTTTATCCTGGACTTTCTACCCTCTAAAACTGAAAAATAAATTTCTGTTATTTATAATTTTCACAGTCTAAGATATTTTGTTATAGTAGCTTGAGTGGACAAAAACCCCACTACTTTGAAGCTCCAAAACTATGTAATGAGCATTAATTCAGAGACATTTTAAAACAATTTTTATCATATATATATATCCAGAAGTATATATAA
>NW_004624837.1:6146931-6159941 GCF_000247695.1 Heterocephalus glaber | reverse complement strand
TCATCTTATTAAAAAGCTTCTGCACTGCAAGAGAAACCACCAACAAAGCTAAGAGACAACCTACAATGTGGGAAAATAGTTTTACCAGCTGTTCCTCAAAGATCTACTATCTAGAATATATAAAAAAACTGAAAAAAATCAGACCCCCAAATTTAAAGACCCAATTCAAAAATGTGCATCTCATGAAAAAGGTCGAGGTATATATGATGTTTCACTGTATTTGGGATGTGTGAACCAGTTTTAAAATGAGGTTTTCTGTACTGTAGAATGGAGTACACATCACAACCAATGATCCCTTGGTGTCGTCTAAGTTAAAATCAGTTCATGCATTCTTTAGTTGTGTTTTATTATTAAAATTGTTGTTGTTAGAAAAAAAAGCATGTTATCAGTATGCCACACAACTTCAGTCCTCAACTGCATAATTTTTTTTTCTTAGTTTATAGAAATTAAAAGAATGAATGCTCAGAGAGAGCTAACACTCATTATCTTCTAGACGGTATGGTATTAAATTTCTTTGTGCTTACTTTAGTGGTCCTTTTTTTAAAAACATACAATTTTGACTTGTAGTGGTAACATATCTACATAGTAATTATTGGTTCTTCTTTGCTTTAACATAAGACTTGGTAGAGGGTTAGGGTTTCCTGGAAAAGAGAATAAAGAAATTGAACAAGGAAATAGTGTGAGCTTAAATGACACTGGCTAATTGTCTGAGAATCTTTATTTTAGGTGGGAAATATAGCTTCTGAATATACAAATGTTTTTAATAGTTTTACTAAATGATAGATGCCTTGTGAACAGTGTTCATTTCTTATGGCATTATATAATATATTTGTTTTTCAATCAATACTGAAATTATGTATATTATTCATTTTCACCATCTTGGAAGGAGATGAAATGTAAAAGTATTTTATTTTAGGTGCCAGAATCTTTTCTGGCACCATAGATCCTTATGGATGCAGTCCCAGGAATTAGTAAACTGCCAAATAAAGACCATTTGTTTTTATATGGATCAGGAAGAAAGGCAGAATAAAGTGTAAAAGATGCTTAGAAATCAGAGAAACAGCCCTAAAATCTAAACTATATTTGTCCATTTATAGCAGACCAATAAAAGAAAGTAATAGATTCCTGCTGTTGCCAACAGGAACAAATAGATTGCAGGTAATGAATATGAGGAACATTTTGGGTTGTCCCTCAATAGGGGTCTATTCACTTATCCTCTGTGTTGTTTAAAGCAGAGTCAAAAACACAGATAACTATGACTTTTTTCAACTTGTAGAAGCATTTTTATTTTTAAAATTTTGCTGTATGCCTAATAAATTTTCAGTTATGGACAAATCATCAAGCCTCTACACAAAATAAGATTAATCTGTAAAATGTGAATACATGATGTAATATTCTTATATAAGTGCTCCTAAAGAATTCAACACAATGTTTAAAAACCATAAGTAAATATTTTTGTTATTAAGTAGCATAACGAATTTTTCTTTTTTTCTTTTTTTTCTTTTTGGTACCGGGGATTGAACTTGGGACCTTGCGCTTGCAAGGCAGGGGCCAGAACCACTGAGCTAAATCCCCGGCACGAATTTTTCAATTCCACATAATTAGTTCCATGATCCAACTTAATTTGTATAAAAAGTCTTTTTTCCAGGTTTCTTTATTTCAGCCTGCTAGAATCTATGCTAGCCTTATGAATAGTGTAAATATCACTTACTTCTCTCTAAATAACAAGTTTTTTTTCTTCTGTTTTTTAAAAATAATACATTTAAGGGAATGTTTCGTTAGTATTAATAGGTTTAAATTGGTATAGTAGAGGAAAGAAGATTGATAACAGAAATATTCTCCTGTAATATTAATAGTAAGTGTTATTAACATTTGCCAGACAAATGGTTAGGATTTTATATTAACTAGAATGATGAATTTATGTTACTTTTGCCTTTATGTTTCTTCCTTAAAATGTATCATCTGGGACTTCTGATTATTGTTGAATTTTAGCAGAGCCATTGAAAAGTGATACTACAAAGGTTGGATTTTGTAGAGATGTGAGTTCATAGATGCTTTATCAAAATATTCATAAGTTTCTATTAGGCAATTTCTCCCTTCATAAAAAAAACAACCCAATTTGGATTGGTATATCATTTGCTAACTAACTCCTGCCAAACAACAGATTTCAAAATTTCTCTTGAGAGATACAGATCAAAAGAAAAATAAATAAAGAAAACCTTATATGATTCATTCCAACAAATAAATCAATAAAGAGATATAATCTTTATAGGAAAGCTGGTGTTTAGCCAGGAAACAAAGCAAACATTCTGGCTAGTTATTGTGGAAACTGCTTGAAAATTGCAGATGCCCTAAATTTATAGCTTCTGCTGGAGTCTATATCATTTTGCAGTTCACAGCTAAAAAGAACCCACTGTTGTTTGATGACAGACACAGTTGCATTTGTATTGCATTTTCCTTTGTGAAGCAGAATTAGCACTTCAGGAAATATGGAATTATGCCTATTTCAACCTGGGGAGATAAAACATGTGGGGAAAACACAGCACTAATGTATAAAGAAAAAGTACTGTGCGGAGGGTAACAGCTTTGTAAATTAGTAAACATTTATAAATATAAGATGTCTACTTAAGATAATGACATTTTTATGTATAAGAAGTACCTTAATTTAATATGCTATTTCCAAAAATTTCTTTATCTAAATGTCTATCACCTCAAACTATTGAAAGTCCAAACTGTCAATGTATTAAAAAACAAATTCAATTACAAAAGTACCAGCATCTGAGTTCTAATATTATGTTCTTTTTTTTACCTGAGGGATATATGTGATACATATTTATTCTTTGATATTTTTGATACAATTTCATTAGCAGTACTGTAGAGTTTTCTAGAGGAACAGAATAAATCCTATATATTAACACATATATTCATGCAAGGAGATTAATTAGGCAGGCTTACAGGATCAGAGGTGAAAGAATCCACAATGGCTGTGTGCACATCGAACAGTCAGAAGATCTGGTAGTTGCACAGTCCAAGAAGCTGGAAGCTGCAGAACAAGAGATCAAAGACTTTGATCCAGTTCAAAGCCAACGACCTGGAAGCTGCATGCAGAGTCATGTACTGTACTGAGTCTGTACTGAAAGGCTGAAGGAGCTGGAATTTGATATCCACAAACAGTAACAGAAGATGCCCCTTCGCATACTGAACGGGCCTTTTAAAATCTGCATCAACTTCTTCCTCTTTCCCTTTTATTGCATCCAGGTTCTAAGCCCATTGGATGGTGCTATTCACAGTGGGATTGTGCCTCCCCCCTTGAATGTGCTGGTTTCATGCCAATTATCTCCATAGATACCTCCAGAACTGTGCTTACAGATCTGCTGTCTATTTTTTAAAACAGTCAAGTTAACATATAATGGTTAACGGTCACAAATACTGTTTGTGTTTTCCCTTAATAATCTATTTCCTTTTTAATTTGATTTGAGAATATTATTTTTCTCCAAGAGAAATCTATGCCCATTTTTCATTGCACAGAAACTGAAAAAGTGCTAGCATGTAATAAAAATTAAAATAATCTGCACAATATTTGGTGTTTTGCTTCTACTAGTTTAGATAACATTAATAATATATAAAAGAGGTTAGAAAAATTATTCCATAAAGGAGAGGTAGTAAATATTTTATATTTCTTGTGTCACATAATCTTTTTCAACTACCCAGCTTTGTTAAATTTTTACAAATCCAGTCATGGACAACAGGTGAATGGTGATGGTAGCTCTGTTCCACAAAGATAGGCCATCATTTCAGTTGAGTATACAATAAAGTACATATCTCACATCTCTTTCTGTTGAAGCAATCTTCCCTTTCTATAAACACCACATGTCTTTGTCTAGTCAATTTGTCTTGTATACCAATATGTTCATCTAAACGTACATTGCTTTAGTTCAACCTCTTAACTGTTCACTTCTTATAGCGATCTACAATCCAGAAGATTTACATGATTTGGCACTTTATGTTTTTAACATTGTATTGCTTCTGAAAAAAGATCCACTTCTCCTTACACAGCACCATCCTAACCATGCCTTCTCATTTTATTTGGTTTGTGTTGGTCAATGGGATGAGGGAAACTGGGCCTACAGTATGTCAAATATTGGTAGAAATACTGGATGAGATTTTATGATTCATTTATGTATTTCACACACCTGCCGTAGGAGCAGAAGATCCCAAATAATGAGCCCTTCTCCTGCCTTGGCTTTGGAGAATACTCTGTGGAGCCACTGCTCTACTGACCTGTAGTCCATGACATGAATATTGACTGATTGTGAAAACATGAACTGTTTTTGGTGTAAATCTTTGAGATTTGAGGACTTTTTTGTTATTAAAACAGTGCTAGTAGAAACTGAAAAATAAATTTTGATAACAGATTCTAATGCTATTATTATTATGAAGATGAAATAATGTACTGTTAATTTTTATTGAAATGACTGATACATGCTTATTTTCTCTACCTGGATTCAGTCTTCTCCAGAACAGAAAAAGATTCTCATTTTTAAACTGGTAAAGGGTTTCCTGAAAGGAGTTCAAATGCTATAAGTGTTTTCATTTAAGTCAATATACCTGTTCAAGTAAATCTAGTATGCGTAACCTGATAACTTATTTCAAAATGTCTCCTGAGAGGGTCCAGAAAACATTACTTTTGCTAAAACATTAAGTCATACATCGGGGAGGTAAGCACCAGCATTCATTATATCCATATAGATATATTTAATGAAAATTTCATATTCTGTTAAAGTATTAATATTAAAGGTATAATGCACTTCTAAATTTGAATACATTTACTATGATCTCAAGATGATAGAAACCTTTTAGTGACAATAGATAACAGTTGATGAGGTACAGCATATAAAATGGTTGGATATTTCACTTTTGCAGAAAAAAACCAAAGGCCAGGACTTGCTTATGCAAATAATTGAGGGAGACAAAACTTGAATACAATCTAAATGGTTGAAATACTCATATATAACAATAGAGGCATCTGTTTACAATCATTAAACTATGAAATTCAAGACTATTAAAATGTTTTTTAAAAAAAATAAACTATTATCTGTTTTAAGATATTCCCCATTTTTAAACTATCTTTGTAAATTAAAACAATGACCTGAGTGGGAGTAACATATTTAATTACCCACGTGTGGAATTAATTTGTCTTAAAATACATAGACATTTTTACAAATCATAGTGGTGTAAAACATTGAGTGCTTCATATTATTACATTGATCTTATTCTGTCAATTGTTTGATTTCATAAAGCAATCAAATTTTAGTATTTTAATAAATTCTCATTTGATACAAAGAAATAATTTTAAGGTACATTTTCTGTTGATAGAGATTTGTGAAGTGCTGAGGCATTTTTAAAGAAATATTAAAACAAAAAAACCAAATATTAAAACAAGTGTACTTTTCCTAACAACAACATAAAAATACATCATGCGTTGTGCTTGCATGCATGTTGTATGTGTTTTTTAAAATTAAATCCACTGAATGATTTCAATTCAAGAAATCATTTCTTGACTAATAGTCATGCAAGAAATACATTAATAATTAAGAATTTAATATTCTATTTAAATAGTTGTTTTAAACACATCTACTTTGACTCTTCTTTGTTAACTTCTATGAAATTCTTTGCTAAAGTTACAGAGAGACCATTGATTAGCAGAAGTAGTATTTACCATGGGCAAGAACATTAGATAAAGACAGACGAAGTTTGTACACCAAATTTAATCTTTTTTGCTTCACTTATTTATTTATACTGTGTGTAATTCTGTAATTATTGAATTCTGTCTTTTCAGACTATACACTTGCTAGACCACAGTCTGAACAAGAAAGATATATGAGATTCAAAAGCAGTTGAGAAATTCAGACACGAAAGTGTACATTCAGCAAGGATAGGGGATTGACTGGCATCAAACTATCCAAACGATTCCTGTGGTGTGTATAAAGTTCAAGAATAGAGTCAAAATACCTGTGCTTTCATAAGACCATTATTTAAGTACTGCATGATTTTAAGGAATCATAAACCTGTTTTTACTTTAAAGCAAAGGCCATAATACTGAGCCTAAACCATAGGATTAAGAAAACTTAATGGAATAAATTCAACAATGAGTTTTATAAATCTTTAGTCATTCACTCTCAGTGTGAGAGGCCAGGGGTCAGTTTTGGCTGTGAGATTCTAAAATGTAGGGCTTAATAGGAGCATTAGTAGGCTTGGCCCATTCAGTCTTAGTATAAAAACTCACTCATAGGTCAGGTACGGGCTTGAAGCTGCAAAGGCAGGACAGCCAAGTAGAGAGAAAGAACATGATCAGAAAAGATAGGTTTTCAGAGGGCAGACAAGGAGAATTGTATGTGTTCAATAAATATTATGGAGACATTGAAGAAGAGATGGCTTTTCAAAGTGCATGAATAGAGAGCATGCATTAGGGCACTACACGGAGCAGTCTGCACAGTCATGGCATCATTTCAATACGGTATAAATCATCAATTCTTAAATAGCATCCTTCATGTAGTTTGAAATAACATCCTTAAATAGAGTCACAGACATTATTGCTCCTTTTACACTTTAAAATAAAATAACTCCAGCCTCCTATTAAGTCACTCCTATGAAAAACAATATTTACCAGTGAAACTGGATGCACTATTTTTCAAGTAGAAAGATTTTATTAAGTCTGAGATCTGCATCCCTTGTTTTTAATGGTGATTTCTCTTCAGGACACGTGGGTTGAAGCAGAATCAGAAGGGACATTTAGGAGGTGCATCTCAGCTGATTTTGGTTAATCTCACATCGTAATATCACTACCCAAATCTTATGAGAGCCACCATACTTTTACTTAGTGGCTTTTCCCCCTGAATCTCCTATTACTGACTCACATGTTTTGATTTTTTTCTTTTAGGCTAAATTGTATTCACATTGTTATTTTTATTAGCATCTTTTTACATCCATGTTTGAGGAAGATGATATTTTCTAACGGTTTACATATATATACGTGTATATACATATATATGTATATATATGTGTGTATATATGTATATATATGTGTGCATATATGTATATATATATGATTGAGAGAGTTGGACCTCAATACTCAATATTTTGTATCCTTGGAATGGTAGACTTTATAACTGCCTCAACCCATACATTTGTGATGACAGTTATGTTTATTTGACTTCTGAGACTTCTGCCTGCCTCTCTCTTGGAGAAATGTTTGAGGATCCCTGAGTTAATATATAAAAATCTGTCTGCATTGAAACTAGCATGTTGAATCAGTGACAGGAAAAAGCAACACAGTATATGGAGCTGCCTGAGGAAATCCAGATGTTCCATTTTAGAGATGTTGTCACATACACTCAGTATGCCTTCAGAGGATTTCAGCCCTACTTTCCAAGCTACCTTAGGGGATGCTGCATAAGGAAGAGATAAACTTTCCTGACCAAAATAAATATTTATAAGCCTTTAGGTTATTGGGCAATTTGCTATATAACCCTGGTAACTACGGCAGTGATCTTCAGAAATTAATTCCTAGAATTTCAAAGACAAAAATGTATACTTGGCACAATAGCACTCTATTCTCTACTCCATTATTATTATATCATGTGGGTCATTGGGTGAATACCATATTGCCAAAGATTCTTTAGTTTAAGGTAAAATGTAGATGTTGTGATAAATATCTATTCTATGGCCATTGTGTGGAGAAGTATCAATTATTCACATTAAAATTTTCATCAATTTCTTACAAGTTTGGTAGAATTTTCCAGTAGCACTGGTTCATAAAATACATTTATGTGAATAATTTTGGCCTAAACATGAAGAAAGATTGTCCAACTATTATTGAAAACATTAATATAGCTAAAAGCATAGTATGCATCTGATGAGCTGATGTGTTTGTCATGACTTACATTTTTTCTTGATTAAGCTAAGTTTTCAACATTCAATAAGTTACACTAAAATCTTGAGAGCATAATTTGTTCTGGAAACATGATTTTATTCCAAAGTCCTTGTGTATCAAAACAAATTTTCTCATAAGAAATAATGGAAACTCAGATGGTTCATTCTACAACCCCAAGATATTTATTTGAAATGATTTTAAAATGGTAATATAATAGAAAATAGTAAAGAAAATACAAAGTATAAAGAAAAATAAACTAATGATCCTGTAGTGAGCTTTGAAAAGTTTTGTGGCTGGTGTGTGAGACGCAAGAGAGGCGCATTATTGTGCAGGACAACTTTCACTATCAGGAGCTGAATCACTGCTATCTGTTGGCTCGCTGGAATCTTTTTCTTTTTGTGCAGCTTTAACAAGGAACCTATCCAATGACACTATTGCCTTCTTTGTGGATTTCACAGAAATATGACATTGAATTGTTACCCAGATTCATTACTCGCACTGCTACATCTTTATTTGGGTGGTGATTTTCTACAAAATTTTCCACTGTTTTCCACATTTTACTTATCTCCCCCTAATCTCATTTGAAGTGAGGGATTCCTCCAGCTTTATCTCCTCCTCCTCTGCAGACAAGATCTGAGAGACAGAGGGTGTGGGTGGGAGAGAGAGGTGGCTTAAACTGGCTGGGAAGAGAGCATGGAAGAATCTCAGAATCTATCCAATATCATCCTTCCAGACTCTACATAAGAAGAGCTTCCCAATTTCTGGGAGGTGCAGATGGCATAAAAGGACACAGATGCCATGGAAACCTGCTATTGTGGCTTTCCTCACTGTAGCCTTCTCTGTGTCTACCAGACCCAGGGTGTACTTTTATTTTTGGGTGTTTTTTTTTTTTTCCTGCTCTTTTTCTCTTTTTTTGCTCTGCAGTCAGTCTCTTCCTTACTCTCCACGCATTTTCAAATAAATGTTGTCGCCTTTTTAGCTTGTCTTGTTCAATTCTTTGGTTGATGTGAGAAGAACCTGGTAACATTTAATTTGGCAAGCCATTTCTAAAAGGAAGATATCTGATAACGGAACCATTGGTTCATTTGTGATCATGTGATGTTTGGTGTCACATACTACTACTGCAAGACATCACTTGTTTATCAAGTTTAAAACTTTTGGAAATATTTGCTCATCTTACAAAACACTCACGGAGTAAGTTGCTTCCAATCCAAGATTTTATTGTACTTTCTAATTAGCTTTATATAATGCAATTGTATAGCTGCCAGTATAAATACCAGATATTAAATAATAAACTGGTAAAATTGAACTCAAGATCATATGCTAAGTAATGCCTTTTATTGTTTTTATGTTTTAAGGTTATATTAAAATCTCATTAGTTATGTAAATTTCTAATATGTATTTATATTTTATTAGATAACATATTGAATTACTGCCCTATCCAATAATAAAGTGGTTGTGCTTTGACATTTTGATCCAAATTGAATAAGCAGATGAAATAAGATGATTTATGGCAATATAGTTATATACAATTTGCTCCAGGACAAACTTTTATTCTTGGTCATTTACAGTGGTAGTTGGGTTCAAGACCTTAATTCTTTACATGATTCTGGTCACAAAAGGAATTGGATGAGAATTGAATCAAATTCAATAGTTAGGCTCAATTTTGACCTTATGAAGATATTTGATTCCCTCATCTAATTTGGTCTGTGACCAGAATTGTGGAAAGAATTAGGTTCATGAACCGAGGCACTACTGTTTTCATTATTAGTTAAACTCAGTGAAGAGATTTCCAATACACTGTACCTTTGTAATTAGACATTCAAGAAACAGAAGAAAAATTCAATTTCTCTTTATTTAAACCCTGATGAATCTGAAATACTATTATACTCTTAAAATGCCACTTGAAGAAAGATATACAGTAAATGAAAATATAAATAATTTTGTGGCTAAAATTAAGCATTCAATTTCAGGAAACTATTATTTGCTACATGGTTGTGTTGACAAGGTAAATTTGCCAACAGAGGTGCACCTTTAATCAGACTTGGGGGTTCGATCTGCAAATAAAGCTACTATGCACCGCTCCAAGATTTGAAATAAGACAGTTTAATAGAATGAAGGAAAAGATCAAGGAAATAGAGAGAATTAGAGAGTCAAACATAGGGTACAATACATCACCAGATCAGGAAGCAACATTTGCCACAGCGAGGTTCTTGTCTGGGGTCTTGCAGAGTTTTCTCTCTCTCTCTCTCTCTCTCTCTCTCTCTCTCTCTCTCTCTCTCTCTCTCTCTCTCTCTCTCTCTCTCTCTCCTCTCCTCTCCTCTCCTCTCTTCTTTCCTCTCTCCTCTCCTCTCTCCCCTCTCTCTCTCTCCTCTCTCTCTCTCCTCTCTCTCCCCCACTGCTGTTACTTTTATACCATGTGAGACAAAGGTGGCCTGTGCCAGCAGGCATATGTGTTTTGTCTTCCTGGATGCTGGCTAGGAGCCGGGGCCAGTCTGTTCTCAAGATGTTTCACTCTACATCAGTATCTACTGCTCTGGGGAAGGTAACCAGTACTCCCTGGAGCCCACACGTATTAGAGTCGTTCTTTGGTCACCTGATTTTGACTTAACTGTGTACTATCACGGTCCCTTCCATGGTTCAGTGGTAGAATGGTAGAAGCACTATAGTATCAGATATATTTTATTCTTAAAATATGTCTCTATCATCTATCTCTCTATCCTTTGCTCCACTTATGTATATATATTTATCTATATTTATCTAATTACACATTATAAGTATTTTAATTCATTTTTTCTTTTTTCTTTTATTAATACATTTTAGATATAATGATAACATCTAACATAGGGAATTTGCACATTACGAGTATTAAACACAGAAAACTTAAATGCATAGAAATGAAACGACCTTTTCACTATTACACAACTGCTGAATGCAAAATTCAGTATTTGAAAAAAAAAGTTTCATTCAATATTTATTCATTCATTTATTTAATAAATATTTATCTTGATCCTGGGGGAAATATTTGCAGTGCATGGATTGAAAAAAGTTTAGTACCAAGAATACATCAAGATATTATACAAAGCAATAAGAAAAAAATGTAAGTAGGCCAAGGATAAAATGACACAGATGTATACCTTAAAATAGAAAAAACTATGGCAGGTATTCAATCTCCTTAATGTTCAAAGAAATAAAAATCATAGGCACAATAACGTTTTATAATCATTTATTGGCTTCCATAAAATTTTAATAAAAACAAATCTGACAAATATCAAATATTTGGGAGGTTACTGACAATCATGATCCATTTCTTGTGGAATTGAAAGTGATAAATCCATTGTGAAAAAATGTAGTACTACAATGTAACATGATCTCATAATTAAGAACCTATACATGTCCTATGCTATAGCAATTTAACTGTCAGGTATATGCTCTTGATAAATGTCTTAGTTCTTCTCGTGCGACACATGCAAAGGTATTTCAGTGCAGTCCTTTCAAGGAAATTCCTGGAAAAATGTTGATCACTCATAAACATGATGGTATTTAAAAAATAAGATGTTTATTCACATAATTGAATAATGTATTATTCAAAATTAGTAAATACAATAAATAACAAATATTTAGAAAGTGACACTTTATTTTTGAGGTGTATGTCATATTTTATTTTTGTGGTGTATTTCCTATGTTTTATCTTCAGTTAATTTGAGGGCATAATGTCTGTGGACTAAATCCTAACACTGATGCAAGAGACAGTTGGGGGAAATGAAATTGTATTTATGTGCATATGTATACTTCAAAATAGTGTAAATAATACTACTTGAAACTGGTATTCTTGCTGATAATCTTAAGGCTATTTTAGAGAACTTACACATATTCAAAAATAATGGCTTGATATATATTCATATCCAAAGTTAATAATTCTCAAGAACTTCTCCAGATTTTCTTAGATTTTAGTATTTGCTTTTCTTTTTCAAAAGTGGTTTAAAGAAAATAACAGTTATCATGTCATTTTACCTCTTCATAATTCACATATTTTTAAATAATGCTCAAATTCTTATCAAATGATAGTATACTATAAAACATACACATTTCATAATAATTCTTTGATATAAAATAATACCTACTACAGTTAAAAATTGTACTGCATATCTGAAAAGTTTGTTTTTTTCTTTCATTGTTCCAGTCAGGATCCAAATATATTCTTCACACTGTAATTTCTTCAAATATCATTTACGAGTTCTATAATATGGAAAATTCTCCTTTTTATACTTGGCTAAAATTGTACCAGAATACAAGAAAAGAAATAATAATAATAAGACCATTTGAATAGAGGAACAACTTATTTAATATAGTTCAACGAAATGTCATAATATAAACTGGCTGCAAACTAATACCCGAAGGAATATTCCTCAGAGTGACAAGATATCGCTGAAAAATCTGCTACATCAGAATTAATATAGGGTTCCTAAAGTCATGAAAATGAAACAGTATCCATCTCACTATTTTCATTTAATATATTTCTGGAGACACTGGCCAGTAAAAGGCAAGAAATAACCTTTGGAATAGAAGACAAAACAATAAATTATTTTGTTATTGGGAAAACATGTATACTCAGAAAATCTGGAAAAAAAATAGTTTGTAAATTTAGCATGTGTGGAACTTAAAAGCAAATATTGGATATTAGGAATAAATAATTTTACAATGACCTAAATTTTATTAAATAAACTTTTACTAAGACAAAGTTACACTATGCCTACATAAATGAAGATAATTATCATGTCTATGAATTCAATATCAATAGCTTTAGGATATCAGTTCTTCCCGCCTGAGCTACAAATTCAATGCAATCCCAAGAAAAATACAGGTAAATGATTCTTCTAGTAATGACAAAGTAACTGACACTAAACTTTGTGCATTACTGAAAACAATTATCACAACAAAGAAAAACCATTTTTGCCCTGCACGTTTTCTTGAAGCAATCTATGTCAGCAAGTACTGAAGTTCTATGAAAAGCTCAGTTCTGCCAACAACCGTTTGTGATTGGATATAGATTCTTTCCCAGCTGACACTTTATTTT
>NW_004624837.1:6104407-6144391 GCF_000247695.1 Heterocephalus glaber | reverse complement strand
CTCTTTCTCTGCTTTGGGGATCAAGGTGATGCTTGCTTCCAGGAATGAATTTGGGAGTATTGCTTCCCTTTCAATTTCACTGAAGAGTTTAAACAGTAGTGGCAATGCTTCCTCTCTAAATGTCTTGTAGAATTCAACAGTAAAGACATTAGGACCTGGGCTTTTCTTAGTTGGTAAGTTTTAAATTACATTTTCAATTTCATTGATTGATATTTGATCACTTAGAATTTTATATCTTCTTCCTTCAACTTTGGTAATTCATACCTATCTAGGAATCTGTCCATTTCTTCTGTGTTTTCCACCTTATTGGCATATAAGTTCTGGAAGTAGGTATTGATGATTCTCTGGATTTCTGCTGGGTCCATTGTAATTTCACCCTTTTCATTCTTAATTGCCTGGATTTGGGCCTTTTCTTTAATTTTTCTGATAAGGTTGGGTAAAGGTTTGTCAATTTTGTTTATTCTTTCAAATAACCAACTCTTGGCTTCATTAATTTTGTGTATCATTCTCTTAGTCTACATTGCATTGATTTCTGCTCTGATTTTCATAATTTCCTCCTTTCCATGGGCTTTGTGTTTGTCCTGCTCTTCTTTTTCTAGAAGCTTGAGGTTCAGCCTCAGGTTGTTTAATTGGGCTCGCTCTGTTTTCCTAATATGAGTATTCACTGCAATGAATTTCCCTCATAAGACTGCTTTCATTGTGTCCCATAGATACTGATATGTTGTATTTTCATTGTCATTTAATTGATGGAGTTGTCTGATTTCTTCAATTTCCTCTGTGACCCATTGGTTATTCTGAAGTGTGCTGTTCAATTTCCATGTGGTTATGAAATTCTTCCAGTTTCTTTTGCTATTGATCTCCAATTTCATAACACTGTTGTCTGATAATATACAAGGAATAACTTCAGTTCCTTTGCACTGACTTGGACATGTTCTATGAGCGAGTATGTGGTCTATTTTGGAGAACGATCCATGTGCAGCTGAAAAGAATGTGTATTCTGCTTTTGTGGGGTGGAACACTCTATAAACATCTTTTAAGTTCATTTGTTCAAGAGTTCGATTGAGTTCTAGTATTTCATTTCTTATTTTTTGTCTAGTTTATCAATCTATTTGTGACAGTGGTGTTTTGAGGTTCCCCCACTACTATTGAATTAGTGCATATATAACTTATCATGTATGTTAGTATTTCTTTTATATAGTTGGATGCAGTAGCATTTGGTGCATATATATTTATGATTATCATCTCTCCCTGTTGGTTTGTTCCCTTTATTAGGATGTAGTGTCTTTCTTTGTCTCTCTTAATCACTGTTGGTTTGAAATCCACTTGATCAACAAAGAGGATAGCTACTCCTGCTTTTTTCAGGTTTCCATCACATGGAATATTGTTTTCCACCAATTAACTTTCAGTCTATGGGTTTCTTTTTGAATTAAGTGTGCTTCTTGTATGTAGCATATTCTTGGGGTTTTGCTTCTTGACCCATTCTACCAGTCTCTTTCTTTTGATTGGTGAGTTGAGACCATTAACATTGATGGTTATAACTGATACATATTGACTTATCATTGTCATGACTTTTTCATTTTGTTGGTTTCTCCCACTTCACATTTAATTTCTTGCCGTGTCCAATGGAGTCATTCTGCTGGGCTTCCTAGGGTTGTGATCCTCATTGTCTGTTCCTAGGATATTGTCTAAAATTTTTTGGATGCTGGCTTGTTATTCATGAAGTTCCTAAGGTGCTCTTTGTCAGGAAATAATCTTCTCCATCAATTTTGAAAGATAGATTTGAAGGGTACATCAATCTGGGTTTACGGCTGTTTTCCTTTAGTGCTTGGAATATGTCACTCCAAGCTCTTCTTACCTCAAGGGTTTGTGTTGAGAAGTCTGCTGTGATTCTGATGGGCTTTCCTTTGTATGTGATTTGTTTCTTTTCTCTAACTGCTTGTACAATTTTGTTCTTCTGTTGGGTTTTTGGAATCTTAATTATATGCCTACGTGTAGATCTTTTTTGATCAAGACTTTTTGGACTCCTATATGCCTCACTCATCTATGCATCAAGTTCTTTTTCCCTGCTTGGGAAGCTTTCTGCCGTCACTTCTGTGAACAATTTTTTTTATGTTGTCCGCACTATCTCCTGTTTCTTCATTGACTCTGATCAGTCTTATGTTATTCTTTGCATTATCTAACAGCTGCTAGACTGATTTTTCATGGTCCCTTACTATTTTAAAGAAATTTTTCTTTTCCTGGTCACTAATTGCAATCTTATCCCCTGTATCTGAAATTCTGTCCTCACATTGGTTCATTCTGCTGTGTAAATTTTCAATGGAGTTTTTAATCTCCTGGAAATCTATTTGCATCTGTTTTATGAATTCCATTTGTTTCCTATGTTGGAATTCCATCATGTACCTCAAGTCCTCTCTAGGTTTACCAATCAAGTCTTGTACCATGAGCACAATCTCTGCTGTTATCTGAGAAATTATTTCTGATTTCATTTTTTTTCCAGATCCTCTTTTGTTGCCAGTTCAGGGAGTCTAGGTGGTTGAGTATTAGGGTGTTCCATCTAATTTCCCTTTTAGGTTTCTGTAGGTGATCTGGAAGTCTTGTTTTTAGACTTATTTACGTGTCTTCTCATTTCCACAGGGGTGGGGGCTGGGAGTGCTGTTGGTGCTCGTGGGGCTCACCTCGTCTGTGCTGGGATCCAGGAGAAACTTTCCTCTGCACTGAGAATGGTGGAACGATGGTCAGGAGGCCCCTACCTCTGCGCTGGGAGTGGTGATACCTTTTTAATTAATTTTATTGGTACATTTTAAGTACACAATATAATGACATTCATCATTGGAGTTTTGTACCTTTACATAATCTAAGTTGGTTCTTATTTTTTCCCCATTCCCCTGCCCTCCCTTTAGCCCCTCCACCCTTCTCTCTATTTACAAAGCCTTTGTTTTCATTTTCTCATATTAATTCCTTTCCCTTCTTTCCTTTCCCCTACCCCTCCCACTTCCCCTTTGCCCCTTTGCCCCTTTTATTCATATTTTACATTATCTCTTATACATTTTGATCCTTATTTATACTTTTAGTTTCTGACACCAGAGAAACTATTCAGTATTTATACATGTGTGTTCTATTTATCGATACTTTAGATAATGTCATCCAAATGATATCCTGATTCCACATGATCATTCCAAATGATAGACTATGACAGACTCTGAAACAGAAGACTGTGTTAAGCTGTTCCTAGATACATGACCCATAGAAACAATAAAAATTATTCATTTTTAAAATTTCACAGTAATTTGTGTATAGCAATATTTAACTGACATGCCTCTCAAGTGCACATGAGATATTTACCAAGATATATGGTATTCTGAGTCATAAAATAACCCTTTAAGAAACTTACTATAATGAAAATCATATATGTTTGATTTCTCAGAACAAAATAGATTCAAGTTGAAAATCAGTAATAGGAAGATATACAATATATTTCCAAATATTTGAATATTAAGTAATATGCATCAAGATTAAGTTTGCAGGGAAATATAAATATATTGCAACCTATATTTAAATAAAATTCAACATATAAATTTATAAAATACAGCTAAAGTCAGGTAAAAATGAAATTTGTAGCATCTAAGATCAATAAGTTAGCTTTCACCTTTAAGAAACTAGAATGGGAAAACATGAACAAATTAAATTAGCAAGCAGGCAGTAACATTATAACAGCAAACAAATTAAGAGAAAAATAATAGGAAACTTTACAAAACCAAGTGACTTTTTTTTTCAAAATTTCAATAAAATAAATCACTACCAGGCTGATACTAAAAAATAGATACAAATCACTAATATGAGGAATGAAAGATGGAAACTTAATTTGGTTCAACAGACATTAAAATTATAATAAGGAAGAAATACTATGCAGAATTCTTTGCCTATAATTTTAGCAATTTAGATGATGTTTCCTGAAACACAAAGTTCAGTGAAAAAGACAACACTAAATCTCAATCAGGAAGAAAAACAACAGGGAAGCTTTATTCCTATTTGTAGTTAATAGACTTCCATTACAAACAAGCAAAACACTCCAGAGCAAATAATTTAACTGGCCAATTCCACCAAACATTTAAAGAAGGTGCTATATATCTATCCAAATAACTTCTAGAAAATTAAAGAAGAGGGAAAACTCCCACATTGTACATTGAGTCCTGCATTACATTCATTACAAAACCAGATAAATAAATATATACATATATATATATAACTTCAAATCAATATATCTTGTTAACATGGATTTTAAAATATTTCAAAAAGCATAATAGATATTATATATGTATTTCAGTAATACATAAAGAAGATAATATATTTGATCAAATTGTGGTTGTATCACAATATGCTGGTAATCGGAAACTATAATTTATATAAGCCTAAATTTATAATTTATATAAGCCTAAATAAAGGGAATGATGTACTAGATTAAAAAAAGCTACTTTTACAATATCTTTTTTCCCAATTTATTCTATGAATTTAAGCTACTCCTGATCAAATTCTTACCAATTTTTCTCTAGATAGAAATAGAATGCCTATTGAATGAAATTTTTACATAGAAAGCAAAAAGGCATGGAACAACCAGTATAATATAAACAAAAAAGTTTAAATTGGGAACACTATATTACATGACTGAAAAATCATCATAGAGATATGGTAATGAAAAATTTTTGCATTTCCATAAATACAATGATTAAAATAATATACTAAATCTAAAATTTTGCCTTCCAACATGGTAGATACTAGTCACTTGTGCTTATTTGAATTTATATTAAATAAAATTAAAACTTCATTTGCTTATTTACACTGGCCATATTTCAGTGGCTCATTTGCCATATATTACAGTAACTACAGTACTGTACAGCACAGATAGAGATCTCTTCTAACATCACAGAAAATACTGCTGGACAGGATTTACACTTGTTTAGAAATATATTTACACTTAGATGGTCATTTAATGTTCAACAAAGTGGAAGAGGTAGTTTCATACAGGAAATGAACGTCTAACAATTGGGCTCAAACAACTGGCTATCCATTTGGAAAAAAAGGAAAAAGAAATATGAACTTGACCCTGACTTCATTCTATGAAAGATAAATATCTTGAGATAAATCCTAGTGTTGGAGGTAAAAGCTAAAATTACTAATATGCTGCCATAAAAATTTAACACATATAGTCTGAGATTGTTATTTCTACAGTTCCATGGTCTTGTGACAATCTGAAATCCTTTATTAACAAATTATTGAAACTTTAACTCTCCCTGTCCCTTTTTCTATTTTATTTTTCAGCACTTTTCAATATCATTTTCTTGCTACAGTACCTTTGTGGTTGATTTTCCCCAAGCTGGACTTTTAGGATCATCTGGGAAGTGGTTTATGTCCTGGCCGCACTTCCTTTGCACCTATTAGTCTTGTATGTACACTAATTTTTCTCAAATATCCACACTCTAACACTCTTGGGATAGCCACCTACATTTTTTGAAAATGTTTATTTATTTATATTTTTAGCTAACTGTATTCTGCCTGTTTGATGAGGAGTATTGGACTAGATTGAAAATTTTGCCACAATTATAAAATTTCATTGAATGAAACCCCGACACAATAAATAAAGAAAATTAACACTCTCATAGAGGATGTTTAAAATGGAGGAATTCCTCAGGTGGACTGTAGGTAACAAATGGAAAGGAGTGTAAAATAACTATTATTGTCGGGATTTCAACTTTTAATATTGGTATCTGCTATGTTTCTATGTTCCTGTTACAAGATTAGAAATAAGTCACAATTATAAATAAATCAGTGATAAAATTATACTTTGAGGCAAGGCTTTGACTAATTTTATATACACATGACTTTAAAAATAATTCTTAAAAAGAAAAATAATAATTTATTTTTGCAAAAATGGTTATGGACATTATTGAGGTTTTTCTAAGCTGTGAAGAAAGAGTAATGGATAAATAATGTTTATATTTCTATGGGACCTATATTACAGAGAGAGAGACCATAAAATATTACTTATGTGATATAAACATATGTTTGTGTGTGATAAATATTTAGGAAGCTTAATGTTGGGTGTAAGAGCAAGTACTATATAATAGCTGTTTGAAGAATCTTGTTAGATAGATAGACTCTTGCTAAATTGGTAAGGCTCTGAGAAAATAACATTTAATCAGAGACTTACTGAATCTAAGAATTACCACGCAGAAATATTGGGGAAAGAGTATTTCCTGAGCATGGATACCAATTACTAATAGCGTGAGGGAGAAATTAGCTTAACATTTCAGAGGCACAGTGGAAAACGCAAGGTTTCCAGAGCCTTCTGAATAAGCAGACAATGGTTAGAAAGTTGATATGATTAGGCCACTGCAATCTATTTAGATGTTATTTTGACTTATAACCTTTCAATTATGAGTCTAAAAGACAACCAGTATATTTTAAAAATGAAAATCAAAAGCTTGCTATGTAATTTATTGCCAACTTAGAATAAAACTCAGATATAGTAACGGAAGAATTAATGGAGAAAACAATACTTTGAAAGTTTTAAGGTTGAGCAAATGGTTTAGTCAAGGTATCATTTACTACCTTAGAAAGAGGATAGGAACAGGTGACATGGAGAAATAAAAGTCACTAATGTAGTTTAGAATGTTAATTTGGTTTGTTTAACTTAGTTTTGGATGTTAAATTTGGATGATTCAGTAATCAGTCAAGTAACCTGCATACCAACTATGTTGAGGACATTCGATTCTGCAGTTTAAGTAAGAGAAAATTGATGGAGATTTTAATTTAAAAGACATTGGCGTATAGGTGACATTTCCAACTAGAAACTACCTAGGGAGAAAGTAAAAAGAGAAAAGTGGAAATGTCTGAGAAATTAGTACTGAGACATTTCAGCATTTAAAAGCTAGAAAGAACAGACAGAATTGGTGAAGAGGAAGAAGTAATGAGGAAGAGAGGAAATGTATAGAATTTACTGCTTAGATAATTAATAAAATTTTCAAGAAAGAGTGAGCAAGTTTCCAAATTTGGATTCCCTATGATTCATAATTATATTTTTTTAAAAAGTAAATGTATTTACACATATTCCACAGCTGTTCTGTTTCACTTATTTATGTTTGGTTTTTGTTTGTGTCTTACTGTCAATGGACAATAATTTTCTTCTTTGTTTTGATTATCATTTAATTATATGATTATAATAATACTTCAGTTGGACATCGTGCTGTGGAATAGCCAGAAAATGGCTTGTTTTAGAATCAGGAATTTAAAAAATTATTGTTTATATGCATGGCTGGATTCCACAAATGCATTCGAATGTGGGGATTGAAGAGAGAGAAAAATATAAAAATAGCATTTGAAATAATGCCTTCTGAACACAGGCATCCATAGGAATTCAGCTTAAAATAAATCGGCAAATTGGGAGAGAAGAAAGTAGTATTTGAAATGGGCAGTAAATCCTCTATACTTAGACTTTCTGTGCAGAAAAGCAATCTAGGTTTTGACATATTTCCAGGTAGGATAGCAGCATGTAAACAAGGAAATGAACAAACCTCAGTCCTTTTCTTGAAATGGTTACAAGTCTTCTGTTGGACACATATAAAAATATTGGAAATGAAGCTCGAACTACTTGAAGAAGATGTTGTCATTATTACCCAATTTTTTTCTCTATTAATTTGAACTCATTGAGTGCTTTAACAATGCCTAGTATTGAATAAATCATTAATGAAATAAATGTGATACAGCTACTTCACATAAGAGACATTATATGCCTACCAAATTGCTAAATTACTAAAGAATATATGACAGCTGTACAATTTAGACAGCTGTGTACTGATAAGTAGGAAGACAAGTTTCATTGTAACAACTTCCAGCTCCCATAATGATGCTTGTGAAGACATATAGATGTTGCCCTAAAGACCACATCTGAAAGGTGACTAGAATATTCAGACATTTAAAATTTTTCTCATGACATGATTATTTTGCATTTTCAGATCTGGCACTTTGGGGTTACATTTCTTCTCTTAATCCAATTTAAAGTTTCCTGTGCACATTTTGTTTCTAATTAGATCTTTTTTCTCCTATGAAATATTTATTTTAAAATTTTCAACCAATATATGAGTGATATTATTGTATGATTTAAGACACAGATTAATCTGCTATGAATGAGAGTATTGAATGTATAGTGATTTAATAAGTAAGACTAGCATTTACCTTTCCTCAGCCTTGATAGGAAAGGGCTTGTTTCTGCAAAGTCAGCAACATCTCCCAAAATGATTTTACCAATATTTCACACCCACCAGCAGTTTATAAAGTTCCAGTTACTTTGATCTTCACCAATACTTTATATTTTTGTTGTTATCTAATAGTAAGCAGTGTCTCAACCTTAGTAATCTCATTAATATTTTATACATTAGATTTGAAAAAAATGAAATGTAGCACAAGTAAATTTATTACACAAGTAACATCAAAGAAGTTGTTTATAATGCTCTGTTTATACATGGTTTATGCCTGAAGATGAACAAGAGCCTAGGAAATAGTTTATCTAAGAATCAATTAAATTTTTGAATATTTAGCTATGGAAGAAAGAAAGAATGGATTTTATGGAGAACATACAAAAATCTACCAAAATGGGCTAGGCAGGAAAATACAGCTTTGTAAAATGTCATCTCACGATATCATCCCTTATGTACAAAAGTGATTATAAAACATGATTATAAAATAACTTATTTATAAATTTTATATTATTTTATGTTATAACATTTCTTGAAGATTTGAAATGTTAACTTTCTATGGTTATAACGTGCTAAATTCTGGGTCACTGAACATATTTTATTAAATTCAATTTTTCTTTTAAAAATGCAAGATTAAACTGTGAGTTTTAAAAGCTCATTACTCTAAACTCTCCAGTATTTCTACTTTCATCACATTTGTCTTCTTACCAAGCAGTTCTTTACCTTTCCCTAGTACTAGGGGTGATAACTAAAACACCTCTTAAACTATTACCTGTATATGAAAATATGTGAAAATAAAATTTACTGAATATGAATTATGGATGTAGAAAAACTCAATTCATTTGTCCTTTTCATCTTTGGGAAATCTTAATCTTCTTTTTAAAATATATACAGTCACCGTATGTAGAACAAATATATGAGTAACTTTGCCATTTGCGATCTGTTGTTATCAATTGCAATCTGTTGTTATCAATTGCAGAGGCTTATATTGTTCTCTTCTGTTATCTGTATCTAGCATCACATTGGCTGATCACAGCAGTTTGGTTAGGACATAATAGTACTATAATTAGTATTGTGGACCTAATACTGTAAGAACCTAGTAAGTGTTCAAAATCCCAAATATCCTGCATTACCAATAAATTTGAAAGATTATTTTGCTTCATTCAAGGTCATAAGCTCTTAATTCTCCTTTGAAATTGTTTTATTTTCTGATATTTTTTTCTTTCTTCCCTTAAGAAACAGCTTTTCCTTCCAGTAAAATCCCCTAAAAATACCTTTGTGGTGTGTATCTGGCTTTTATCCATTCTTTTTTTTTTTAATTAATTTTATTGGTACATTTTAGGTATACAATATAATTACATTCATCATTGGAGAGTTGTACCTTTACAAAAATCTCTCTTGGTTCTTATTTTTTTCCCTATTCACCTGCCTTCCCTTCAACCCCTCCACCCCTCCCTATTTACAAAGACTTTGTTTCCATTTTTTTCTTTTCTCATATTAATTCCATTCCCTTCTTTCCTTTCCCCCACCCCTCCCACTTCTCCTTCCCTTATGAACCTTTTCTTTTTATTTCACATAATCTATTGAACATTTTGGTGCTTATTTACACTTTCAGTTTCTCACACCAGAGAAACTATTTGGTATTTACACATGCGTGTCCTATTTATTTCATTTAAGAGTATTGCCTCAATGTGCAACCATTTAGCTACAAATGTCTCTAATTTCTCATTTTTGATGGCTGAGTAGTACTCCATTTTATAAAAAAATTTTTTCTTTTTTTAAATTAATTTTATAGGTACATTTCAGGTGTACAATATAATGACATTCATCATTGGAAATTTGCCCCTTTACATAATCTCTCTTGGATCCTATTCTTTCCCCATACCCCTGCCCTCTCTTCAACCCCTCCATTCCTTCATATTTACAAAGACTTTGTTTCCATTTTTTTCTTTTCTCATATTAATTCCATTCCCTTCTTTCCTTTCCCCCACCCCTCCCACTTCTCCTTCCCTTATGAACCTTTTCTTTTTATTTCACATAATCTATTGAACATTTTGGTGCTTATTTACACTTTCAGTTTCTCACACCAGAGAAACTATTTGGTATTTACACATGCGTGTCCTATTTATTTCATTTAAGAGTATTGCCTCAATGTGCAACCATTTAGCTACAAATGTCTCTAATTTCTCATTCTTTATCAATGAGTAGTACTTCATTTTACAAAAAAACCCCATGTTTTCTTTATCCAGTCTCCAGTTGATGGGCATTTGGGCTGCTTCCAAGTTTTAGCTATTACAAACTGTGCTGCTATGAACATGGGTGCACATATATCACTGTGGTATGATTCTTTTAATTCTTTGGGGAAGATCCCCAGCAGTGGAATAGCGGGGTCAAATGGGACTTCCAGTCCTAGGTCTTTGAGGTATCTCCATACTGATTTCCACAGTGGTTCCACCAGCCTACACTCCTACCATCAGTGGACAAGGGTTCCTCTTTCCCCAGAGCCCCGCCAGCATTTGTTATTGGTTTATTTCACAAAAGCAGCCATTCTTTCTGGAGTGAGGTGGAATCTCAATGTTGTTTTCATCTGCATCTTTCAAATGACCAGTGATGTTGAATATTTTTTCATATGTTTATTTGCTCCTTCTACTTCTTTGTCTGAGAAATGTCTGTTCATTTCAGATGCCCATTTTCGGATTGGGTCTTTAAATTTGGGAGGTCTGATTTTTTTAAGTTCTTTATAGATTCCAGATAGGCCTTTGTCTGAGGAACAGCAGGTGAAGATTTATTCCACATTATAGGTCATCTCTTCACGCGGTTGGTGGTTTCTCTTGCAGTTCAGGAGCATTTTAATAAGAAGAGATCTCACTTGTTGATAGTTTGTGCCAGTTCATGGGCAACTGAGGTTTTGTTCATAAAATCTTTTCCTATACCAATGTCTTCAAGAGTTCTACCTAACCTCTGTTCCAGCTGATTCAGTGTTTCTGTTTTAATATTTAGATCTTTAATCCATTTTGATTTTAGTTTAATGCATTGTGAGAGATACAGGTCTAGTTTTAATCTTTGGCAAGTTGAAACCCAATTTTTCCAGCACCATTTATTAAAGAGGCTATCTTTCCTCCAGTGAGGGTGTTGGGCTCCTTTTTCGAAGATGAAGTGGCTGAGTGTGTCTGGAGTTGTTTCTGCATCTTCTAATCTGTTCCAGTGTTCCTTAGGCCTGTTTCTTTGCCAGTACCATGCTGTTTTTATCATAGTAGCTTTGTAGTATAGTTTCAACTTGGGGACTGTGGTACTCCCTGCCATGTCTCTGTTACCTAGAATTGGTTTTGCTATTCTGGGTCTCTTCTTGTTCCAAATGAAGTTTTGGATTATTTTCCAGGTCTGGAAGTGTGCTGCTGGAATTTCAATTGGGATTGCATTGAATCTATATAGCAGTTTTGGAATTATGGCCATTTTCACTTTGTTGATTCTTCCTACCCAGGAACAAGGGATGTCTTTCCATTTTCTGATATCCTCTTCAATCTCTCTTTTCAGAGTGCTATAGAAAAACACATTTTCTTTATCCAGCATCGAGTTGATGAGTAACTGTGCTGTTTCCATGTTTTAGCTATTCCAAACTGTGCTGCTATGAACATGGGTGCACATATATCACTGTGTTATGGTTCTTTTAATTATTTGGGAAGATACCAAGCAGGGAAATAGCTGGTTCAAATGGGACTTCTAATCCTAGTTCTTGCCCATTCTTAAAATCATGTCACACTGGCAATAGTGGTGTGAAATCTAACCAAAGTTTAAAAATGTAGAGAAAGATTAAAATAAATCTAAAACTATTTAAAAATATTATTCTGAAAGTGAAATCTGCTATTGTACTTCCTTTAGTTTCATTCAATGATAATTGAAATTTATCTACAGATACTTGCTACATACATGGCAGTAACATTCTATTAGTATTGCTCATTATCATTTAATATGTTCCCATTCTTCCTCTTCACAATACATGGTAATATGTAAACTGTTGTCTGACTCTCTCAGCTTTCAAGAAAGCCACCTCTGTGGACATCTTTCAGACTGTGGTACATTGGAAAGAACTAGAAACATCCTAATTAGAAGTATGTAGTATGCTATGATATTCAGGAAAATTAAAACCTGAAGAGAATGGTTATGTCAAACTTAGCCAAAATAGGAATTCAGAAGTGCTGGCTTTATATAAGATGAGAATTCAAGCCAATTCTCATTAAATTTTAAAGGGCAATATGAGTCAAGCAAGCGGAAGTAATTGGAAAACATCCAGGGAGCTGACGTCAAAGAAAGTTCTGCGATGTCTTCTAAAGGATGTGTAATTAATTGTGAGTATGTTAAACTATTCTGTATTTCCTGTATTTCAAGTTACCTGAATGATTGCAAGACTCTAAGTTATGAAGCAAATAAATTCTACTGGGGAGGGGCTCTATTTCATGTGCTATAGGCACTGAATTAACTGTATATTAATATTAACTGAATTAATATTTGTTTTTTCATGTACTCATTGCAACATTTAATACCCAGCTTTAATAATGAGAAAAGAAAGTTTTATATTGGAGATTTAAAGAGAAAACATTCATTCAGAACTGAAGGGAAGGGCAATGTGAACTCAGTTTGCTGAGAGAATTTGAAATCAGCAGATATTTGAAAACAATTTAACTTATATTTACCTTCTACATTATTTGTTTGCCCAGGTGAAGAGGGGTTGAATCCACTCTGCATACATAAGTCACTTAACTTTTTAAAAAGTAGAATAATAGAACAGAGAGGTTCAAAAAGGTTTACAACACACTGCATATTAACAAAAAGAACAACGTAATCTGGGATCTAATTAGGGGACAATATTGCCAGGTCTACAGAGATCCTTCTCACTGTTCCCTTCCAGTCACAACCTCTCCAAAGATAACCACACTCAGCATAAAAACTCTGGATTTCTGATATATAAAAACTATTAACATGCTATATGTCCTGTCTCCTTACACTCAATATTGCATTAAGGATACTCAGTATTGTTACTGTGTGCCAATCTGTAGTTTATTCTTTCCTGGTTTATGATACTCTGTTGTATGAATATTCTTTATATATTTGATCTTGTCTGTCATGCATAGGCATTTAGTATTTATATAGTTTGCATTTTGTGCTAACTATAGTATTATAAAAATTTATATCTTCAGGTGAACACATGTATGTGTTTCTTTTACATATACACTAAAAACTGTAATTGCTGGATCACAGGGTATATTTATATTAAGCTTTAGTCAACTGTGTTAGACAAACTTTTCAATGGTTTTCTGCTCTGGTTTAGGTTAGCTCCAGATACTTGGCCTCCTCAACACCACTTAGTATATTTTTCCTCCCATTTGCACTCTTCTTTTCATTGTATATTGGTACCTTATGTTTTTTGGACTTACCAAATATTTCTTTGTATGAAATAGTCTACATTAGTCTCCACATATATCGTTCTCTTCTATTTGTTTGTTTATAGAGGATATGTATATGTTACTCACTTTCAGAATCATGTAGTGATATCTATGTAATTTATCTTGATCATCTATCTCACCATGACTGAATTTAACATGTATTAAGCACATATGTATTAAGCATCTATAACCATAATGAATATCATTTCTAATTTCATGTCCTTTAAGATAAATTTCTGGTTTTAAAATCAAAGCAATTTTTCCTTTTTTTTTGTACTGGGGATTGAACTCAGGACCTTGAGCTTGCCAGGCAGATGGCAGCAACCACTGAGCTAAATCCCTGGCCCCAAAAGAGAATATTTATGCTCTGGGAACAGCCTAGGTATATCAATAGACAAATGGATATAGGAAATCTATATATGAACCATCAGATACTATTGAGCCATAAAGAATGAAAACATGTCATTTACAGAAAAATGGATTGAAATTGAGAATATAATGTAAGGTAAAATAAGTCAGGCACAGAAAGTTAAATATCACATGAATTCCTATAAACAAAATTCCTAAATATAAATATATAAGAGAAGATAGGAAACAAAAAGGAAGACTTGTGGAAGATAGGAAAGGTTATTAGGGGAGGGGAGGGAGAATTAAAATATCAAAAATGATCAAGGTATATATAGTATATACATGTATCAATTCTACAAAACAACTAAAACTAATGTGTTACAAACATGCAGTAATAAAAAGTAAATAAAACAATAAACAGATAAAAAGAATACCTCTATTTCTAAACATTTGAAGGCTTCATAATGATGTGTTATTTTTCCTGTAGATATTTGGACGAATTCACTGGTTAAACAGTTTTAGTCTGGTGATTTCTCTGGGGAAAAAAAACATGAAAAAAACACTTTTAACTTCTTTAATAGATAAACAACTGGTAAGACTTTTAAAATACTTATCATTTTCACTCTTGAAATTTGTCTATTTCATTTCAGCAGTCAAATGTATTGGCATAAATTTATTTAAGTATATCATGATGCTTGTAGTATCTTTAGTAAGGTCACCCTTTCATTTCTGTTATTGATAATACATTTTTATACAATTTTATTTGTGACAAATATTGCTGGGTATTGATATTTTTGACTTAATTACATGTCTGTTTCATATGACTTTTATACTATTATTACTAATTGTATCTGTTTACATTGATTACATATTTACTTGTTAATTGTGGTATATTTGTGAACTAGAATGTGACAGCATAATACACTGACCTGTTTCTTCCTTTCCCATACAACCCTCTATTTTGCACTTTCCCATAGGTCCTCCGTATTGAATAAGGTAATATTGACATTTTGAAATAAAATTTTAGCATTATTTTTAAATATATTTATCATAGATACATGTTTGCTTAAATGTATTATCTAATTATTGGTTTTGGTCTTTATAAAAAAGACCGCATTATGTACTCTTCTGAGATTTAGTTAATTGAAAATATTGTTATGCCAAAGTCCCTTTGGAATACTTCCTTTTTAAAAATTATCACAAATAACCCTATTAAGAACATTTAAAAGTCTACATCATTAGCAGATCTACAAGAATTTCTCCTTTTGTATTCCTAAGAACAGACTTACTAATTTGTAAGCTATGGAAATTCTAAGCTTCACAAGAAAATATCAAATTATTTCTTATTGAGAATAATTCACATACATGCACTTTGTGATATATGAGATCACTTCATGTATAGTCTTTAACATCTGGTGTTGTCCAACTTCATAACTTTTGCTAATAAAAATTTACACAATAAAATGTGCTGAAAATGGTTACTTGGCCTTCATTTGTGACATCCAAATTAATTACAAGATTTTTCAAGCTCAAACAGCCCTTTTTACTTTCTCTTCACACAGGATTAAATACTTCCCCAGGTATATCAAGGATGCTTAAAGGAGACCAGTCTCATACATGATTACTTTAGTTTATTTTTATTTTCTAACAAATGTGAGTCAATATTCACTACCTTGAGTTGAGACTGAGCTTTTACCTTACTGCATGAGTCCAGTGAGCAATACGGTGTAGGCAGGTGGTCAGACTTGAGCAGTGAGAGGGACAAGCGGCACCAGGTTGGCCAAGCTGTTCTTTTCTGCAGGTGTTGAGGTTGATTAAGCTTCTATAAGCCGTTCTTACACGGAAGACGGGAAGCAGGGTGTGGGACCAGGGTGTGGCCTCAAGCAATTGTAAAAAGACCTCAGTTGGAGAGGTGACTACAAACTCACCACAGAGGAGGACTAGGGACTAGATTCTACTCAGTGAGGGATGTGCCCGACTGCCCTGTTCTTCACTGGGGTGACCTGTCCTCATTATCATATGCTTAAGGCCTCACACATAGGCACTGAATATTATCGCTGACAGAGAACAGGAAAACGCATGCGCACTTCAAAATTGGAAAGGGCAGTTGTAAACCGTGAATATGTAAGAATAGGATGGGAAATACCCAAAGTCAGGAATTATTGAAAAATAAAAGAAACAAGAACAAAGAAACTCCTCTTTGTTCAGTCTTGTCAGAACCGACTTGCCTGTGGGTCCTGTCACACTTTGCAATAAACTCTCACTTTGAAATCAGTTTCTCGCTTGTGGTCTCATCTTTCCTGAGATAGTTTGGGGGAATCTTTCTCCTTAGGCCGCCAAGAACCAGGAAAGGCCAGGTGACAGACAACATGGAGTGAATTATGTCACTTAAATTTTACACATCATATTGTCACTACATTAACCAACATTTTGTCCAAAGAGCAGTAACAAGAAGCCAGGTTGAGCAGAGTATTTTAGTAACTTGTCCAAGGTTACAGAATTTGTGTATGGTGGAAGGATTTGAACTCAGATAAGGTTTATATGATATTTCTTTGATGTTTTAAAATGAAATTCTTCTCTTTACCTCTTTTAGCATCACAAAGAGATGTAAATTTCTCAATGAAAATTTTGCTTTTCACTCTTCAAATTGCTAAAATGGTGCCTTGGGCTCTTTGGCTTTGGGGCTATTTGGTTTAAATATAGAAGGTACTCAACAAATGTTCAGTAATGGGTAATCTCTGCAAAAGTGTTTAAATAGGAATTTGTTTTATATAAAATAAAATTAGGAAAACTAACATTTCAAACAATCTTACAGAAGAAAAATCTCGGAGAAAATATTCTATGAAGGACATAACATGTCTATCTTTTAATTTGTATTTTTTATTCTCAGGATATTAGGTCTAGCATGAAGGAAATTTGATTTTTGTTCCACCACACAAATCTATATCAGTATATTGGGTTGAGACTTTCAAGAGTTTAATTTGTTCTCCTTTTAATAGTTCCTTAGAAGAATTGTAAAATGGATTGTCTTATAAAAAGCCATCTAGATGCCCAGTTTATTTTATTTCTCATAGGTTTAAGCTATGAATGGAAAACTCTTGATTATTTTAATACCAAGAATCTGCTATTATAGGAATAAATAATGAACATGAAATTTTGTTCATATATCACTTATTTCAGAAATCACAGACACTTAAAATGTTCAATAAAATAATTTCATAGAACATCAAATTGAAACAAAATTGGAGCCAGCTAACTATAGACTGAAACCTCTACAGACTGTGAGCTATAATAAACCTTTCCTCCTTTAACTTTGGTTGTCAGGTATTTTGTCTCAGCAACAAGAAAAGTAACTAAGACAAGCTCTTATGTAAGGAACCCTAATTCACAGATCAATATTTTGAGAAAATGCTGAATAAATAATGACATTCTTGATCAACACAGTTATTGTTACATTGATCAAATTCTTTATTAAACTGATTTCCTTAGTGACCCATCAAAAATAAAATATAAAATGTCGTACTTTTATTTCCACAAAGTATTTAAGCATGGAGCCTTACATAGGTTGTGTTTCTTCTGTAGTATCTGGGAAATTGTGTGCTGTACATAATTATCTAAAGAATAAAGTAATTTTATAATGCTAAATCAATTATTACCAAAGATGTCCAAGATATGTCTATTTCTGCACTTGATTTATGAGAGTTTTACAAATTTACCATTCTTAAGTTGCATTGAAAATTTTTGTATATGCCAAAATGATAGGCAATAGAAATTATTTAAAGTATATGATGTTACTTCCATGAAGAAGGTATAGGAAAACACCATGGTTGATGTAATTCTTTTAAATTTCTGGTATAATATTTGTATTTTGAATAATCTTTTAATTTTAGAAGTTCTATATTTACTGGAAATTTTCAAAAGTATAATAGAGAATCTCCACTTTCCCCACATCTGGTTATTAACATTTTATATGCATATAATACAGCTGTTACAATTCATAAACTAATATCAATACAATTCAGTATTGCTATCTAAAGTCCATACTTCATTGTTGGTTTTTATTTTATTTTATAAAATTTTAATTTTCAGCTCTTGGCCTTTATGTATTAGGATGTAATGTAAGATAGCATATTCTGCTTGTTACTCATGGCTCCTTAGGCATTTCCTAGCTGTGACGGTTTAGTACTTTCCGTGTTTCTGATGACTGATGGTTTTGAGGATTATCAGTCAGATATTTTATGCAAAGTCCCCCACTTGGAATTTGTCTCTTTTTTATTTTAATGTAAAGTAAGTAGATAAAAAGTCATCATATTACATGGATATAGACATACCCGTGTTTATAGAAGCACAATTTATAATAGCTAGATGTTTGAAACCACGTAAATGTCCATCAGCAGGTAAATGGATAAAGAAACTGTGTGATTTATACACAAGGAACGACTACTCTGCCACAAAGAAATATAAACTTGAGGCATTTGTAGGCAAATGGGTGCAACTAAAGAACTTAATGTTAAGTGAAATAATTCAAATATCACATTTTCTGATCTATCCAGAGAGTAAGAGATGAAGAGAGAGAAACAGGCAGAGAGAGAGAGAGGGATGCGAGAGAGCAGAGAGGATAATAGAAGATAGGCAGGCAGAAAGAAGGGAGAAGTTTAAATAGTTCCCAAAAATCATCTATTCGTTCTTTCAAAATATTTTAATATATATGCTAATTTGTTTTATTTATACTACTATCTTTAACTCCATTGAAAAGATAGCTTTGCGCTTTTCTGTTTTTCTTCTTTGTAAGAGAATCTTTTGTGTCTGATTTCTACTCTGAGTAACATTTTGATCATTCTTTTAGGATTATGATACATGGTATATTAACTATTATTATTCTCTAATTATTTTATGAAATTTTGTTTTATTTTTTCATAAATGTAAGAAGAATACTTTTTATATTTTCATATCTTTCTACTAATTACATTAGCATTAAAATGCCATTTTCATTTCAATTAAAGGTACATGCCTCTTAGAATGGCTTACTTATATTGATGTTCACCTTGATCACCAGCTAAGTTAGTGTTCCTGATTTCTGCACTGTAAAGTTACACTTTTTTTTTTTACAGTGCTGGGAATTGAACTCAGGACTTTGCACTTGGCAGGGGTGTGTGTGTGTGCAAATTTACTATTCTTAAACACGTTCTGCACTATACTATTCATATGAAAGTCACTGATATACAGCTCATACCAAACTTAGAGTTATGCTCCTTTTCCTTAAACTAGAGTATTTTTATCAATTATTTGGAATTCTGCATGGGAAATTTATCTCTTTTCCAGTTTTTATTTTAATTTTCTTCTCTATGTCAATATAAATTCACATATATTCATTTCATTATTTGGGTTATAGTTAATATTATGTTTCTCACTTTTTTCTCAAAATTTTGGTCCTTGTATGGTCTTTCTGTGAAGTCTGTCCCTTTGACACGCTCTAATCATTGTGGGTGTTCATTTGTTTTTAGTATTTTTCTATATTCTGGCACTGTGTACTTCTCCAAGCTCCAAATTAAGGATTTTCAGGTATGGATTTTTGTATGAATAGAGATCCTTAATTGTGAAAGTACTACAAAGTTACTGCCCCATGAAGACTAGATACCAGCTAAATTTAGGGGATTAATTAGAAAATCATATTCTTCAATTCTACTCTTTGTGTTGGTAATTTGCTCTTTAATTAAGTCTCCTGAAAATCACACACAAAGTCTATATTATTATTTTATTATATTATAATAATATTATTATATTAGCTTGTTATTCTATTAGCCTAGAAGTTTGAAGAATTGAAAGTGTAGGGAACAGGGGAAGGGGACATTACCAGAACCTCTGCAGTAAGTCCTAGTCTCCTGTGAGCCACGGCAGCGGACGGCGAATTACAGGAAAGGTAGAAAAATGAGACTGAGAAGAAGGTGAGCTTTGGGTCTGATCAGTGCTGCTCTAGGCGGCAGGGACAAAAACCCCTAGTTTGCAGCACCTTTTATTCACTACATTGGGAGAAACAAATATAACAAATGAATATGTAGATTTCAGTACCTCACATTGGGATAAACAAGGTGTAGCAAAAGACGGGGGGGGGGGGCAGTGGAAATCTAAGAACAGTGAGGAGCTATGCAGATGAAGATTTGGTTCCTCCCAGGAACTGCACAGATGAAGATTTGGTTCCTCCCAGGATGTCTCCTGCAGGTGTGGGCTTGTCCCGCAGCATTACAGCATCAGCAGATCACTGAGATCTCAGTTGTGACCTGAAGCCAAAATGGAATTATGTCTTGGAACGTTATAGCTGGCCTGTAGGCAGGAGAACTAGGCCTACTCAAATGATTTTTCCCTAGAATTATATAGCATTGCTCCCAACAGAAAGAATGTCATAGTACAAAACATTTACATAATTTAAAAGAATTACATTTGACCTTAACAGTTTGGCTGAAGAAATAGAAAAATATTGCACTCAACAATCATGTAATACCAGAAATAACAGGTGTAGCATATTTCTAATATAATTTTAATCCCATATTACACTACAAGATTTAAGAAAATGAAGATTGAGTTTTGTTAATTTTTGTATACTACAGTTGAACTTATTTCTCTGGGATTTTTATATACATATTAGATGTTTGATTAATGAATGTCATATGAATGCTTTATCAGTCAGTAAAACACACACACACACACACACACACACACACTATCTGCCAACTTGTATTTTAGAATTAGTTCTCTTTTCCTATGTCACTGTTTGGGCAAATGTCTATAATATCCTTTAATACCTCTTATAGACTACACAGGATAACTGAGTAACACACACTCAGACTTAAATGACCAACAGGCTGATGCCTAACTCCTAATACAATTTTTTGTAAAGTGTTCAGTTTAACTAAGATTGGTGATATTGTTCTTTGCTTTCTATATTTGATGTGAGACGTTATTTTAACATTCACTTCTAATTTTATATTCACTTTTGATCTTTTATTATACACCCTTACACTGTTCATGAATTTTGAGGATGTTTAACAATCTCAGTGAGGAAATATTATAGTGGTTTAGATTGCTTATAAAACAGGATATTTGGGAAGATAGCATAAATTGACAAGGACAAAATGTTGGAATGATGTGAAATGGACTGGTACCAAATGAAATTGGTACAGGGAGGAGTGAGGGCCATGCTAGTCCTGGAAAGGAAGTGAAGCATGATGGAAGTTGATGGAAGGTAATGGAGAAAAGACAGGCATTAGCCAAATATTACCAAGGTGATTACCACACTCTCGTGCAAAATTGCTCAATGGAAATACTTTTCTTCATCTATTTCAATTTTCCATGCAATTGGTCATCTGACAGCTGCAGTGTAGCTTCCCAGGTTCCTTGCTAAAGGAGGTTTTCTGTATGATTTCCAAAGCATGTCCATAAGGGTCAAATAACAAGGAATTAACATTGCTCTGCTATTAATCTATAAAAATGATATCCCACCATGTATAATCACCATATAAAACAAAATTGGAGCTGTTTCTTTCTTATTCTATGGTTTACATTAGAATTATATCTGTAGCCCTCTGTCTAAATAGTTCTAGAAAAAGTCACACATTTTACAGTGAAATTTAAAATGTTCCTAAATATACTAGGTTTTTAAAAAATCAATGAAATAAGATGAGAAAGCTGCTTCTATGCAAGGGCAAATTGTTTTGCAGAAGAGAAGTAAAATTAACTTTTAAAAAACATCTTACATGGATTGTGAACTTACATGAAGAATGTTGTACACTAAAGTTGTAGGTGATAACCGTGCATCATTACTTTGCAATTGCCCACATGTGATGAATATGGGTAAGAGTTAGGCTATAAACACTGTCACCTGTTCCTTGCTGGATGGCTGAATACAGTGAGACTTTAAGGGATGCGCTCAGACTGGTTTTGACAAAAGCAAATTCTTATATTCCAAATGATGTTTTGTAAGAAGAACACACCAATGTAAATATGAATATTCTATCTCATTTGAAAGTATCTTTATGTTTGTTTTTATTTTTGGAGATGGACATTTCTCTGTTTTAATCAGACTGTCCTCAAATTCATGAACCTCCCAAATGCTTGAGATAACAGGTATGCACCCACACTCCTGGATGGAAATATCTCTATTGTAGAAATAACTCCCCATGGAGATTAGAGAAAGGACCTAAATATTCATTTTTAAAAGTCTTCAAATTACACATTCAAATTTAATCAAAAAGGCGATGAATGGTTTGTGAGTTATGAGGTTCTCTCCCTTTCTAGCCTCCTGTACTCTGTGTGGACTCTACTATAGTATCCCAATTTTTCATATGGGAAAATCTTCATGGTATAATTGAGTAGCAACTCTACATTGTCTGAGAGCAGGATTATTTACTGTCTACCTTGAACACCTAGGAATGGCCATACAAATATTACACTTGATCTTAGCCAAAAGGCCGAGAAGCAATGGCCATACAAATATTAAAGTACTGAAGAAAATATCAAAAGTACTCCTTTTGTATACATATTTGTGTTCATGTACATGAATTATTAAAACCTATAGAAAAGTAATAAGCTATATTAGGTATACTAAGCTTATAAATTATTTTTTTAAATTCCAGAAAAATAGAAGCACTTGAAACTTAGAAAATAATATAAAATTTTGGTTACTTCAAAATTTACACTATATTGCCTTTGACAAAACTTGACAAGATAAAGGCAAAATTAAACCTACAATAATCTACAAATTTTACTAAGAGCAAAAAATTATAACATTTACTATTTTAGGAATCAAATTTTACTGAAAATACCTAAAAGTTTACCCCTTCGTAAACTTGTGAACACATCTAGAGTAAAATGAAACACTATGAATCGATATAGGAAATATTTGTATGTTTGTGTTCAAACATACAAAATATGTTGTGTTTAAAATATGTTGTATGTTTGTGTTCAAACATACAAAATATGTATACAAACAAAAATAAGCAACATTATTTTTTCTGAAAGAAATTTACTGAATCTTTTGGGCTAAGAGAGAACCTTAGAATAATACTATAGCTAAATTGATAGTCATTGAAAATTCCATAGAGATTCACTTTTCTAGAGGTATCTGTTTATATTTCATGTAAGAGTCCAAAAGGCATTTGGATTTCCACAGTTTTGTAAAGCTAGAGATAATAGTATTATTTGGCCATGATTACTAACCCAGGATCCATATATATCTTTTTTGTCTATTGTTTCTCATTTCACTCACACATAAGCTTTATACAAAAAGAAATAATATTGATTTTGTTCATTGTCTATAAAGTGAACATTGTATAAACAAGTAGATTTATATATATGTGGAAGAATAAAGATGAATAAGAGACATTTAATATGATAAAGGCCATAAAACATTTGTTGTGTCTAAAGAGCAAAAGTGATTTTATTATATAATATTGGAAGTGAGTAATCTGGATAAAACCACATAATGTAATTTACATAATAATTGCAATGTTTTGTGCTATTTATTAATGTATCTTATGACCATAAAGAATACTTGGATTCATAATATTAAACGTGACACACATTTGTAGCATAAATTTGCATAAAATATGCTAATATAATAGAGAAACCAAATTCTAACACCAAATAATGTTTGAGAGCATTTGTATGAATGTGTATGATTTTCATATGGAAATAATGCAAGTACATTACACAGGTGATATGGCTTTCATAATCTATTCAAGTACAAATATTAAAAATATCACTTAAATGGTGTACAGTCTAAGTGAATATTTTAGTCCTGTTGCTGTTTGTTTTTTAATGATATTAATGTGTGTTAGTTAATCTACCCTGCATTTTATATTTCTCAAGTGATGTGAAAGTCTTTAATTTTCCTAAGAAGTTTGGAGAAAGATAATTAAGAACCACAGGAATCAAGTATATTCATGCTCCAAGCATAGTAAGGAAGAACTATAATTTGACAAGTGAAGAAATCTGGTTAAAGGACATCCCACAGATTTGATGAAAACTTTCAAGATTAAATCAGTTCTCATGTCTTATGAAATTGACATTGAAGAAAGAGCTGCCATTCCTATGGTATAATTTCACAAAGAGTTATATAATTTTACATTCTCTTTAAATATTGTCACTCAGTAATACATCTCTGAACAAAACCCTTGCACTGTGGAGCATGTGTGAAAAATATTATCTGTATAATTTAATTAATAGCCTATCCAAAGATCAAGGATGAGAATGTCTGCTGCTACTTCAATCTGAAATACTCTGCATCAAAGATGGACTGCTCAATATATCTTTCATGTAAGAAGTTTATGAGGTCCCATAATAACTTATCTGGTAGTGTAAGACCTTACTATGTGAAATATCTGGCAATGCTTCATTTCAGATATATGACCATGGTCTTATAACAGAGAATGAGATATGGTAGTTACATTAATACTTGTACTAGCTCTCTTACAAGTGAAAATAATTATAACTACTGTACCTTGACCTTGTGTCTTGGTTAATATTTGATTCTTTACTAAATGTACTGGTATATGTCTTGGAACAAAGTATAATAACTGGTGTGATAATGCCTTTTTAATCTCAAGTTACAAAGCCTTTAGTGTTCAGCAAGTCAAATTAATGGAATTTATCTAAAGGATTCAACTCAATTAGATACATCATAATCCATCTTCCAAAGCAATCAACCCAGGATATTATTATAATTATGCAACTATAATACCAAATTACTGAAAACTCAGTTTGTGTATCCAACCGAAACTTCATGTAATAAAGTCTCATTCATTTTATAAAAGTGCTATTCCTTTGTTAAAAGGACAATAATATTGACCTTCTATCTATTGTGCCCTCTTATTTTCTCCCGTGGAGTAATGACCAATTTGCACAGCTTATTTACAGTTTTTAAAATGATGGAAATGCACTTATTCTCAAATTAAGCTCCAAATTATATCCCCCTCTTTATCTTTACCATGGTGCTGTTTTTCATCCAAAATACCCTATCAATTTTGAAAGTAATTTAGCAAAGGATACTATAGTCCAAATTGCCCCAAGACCTATGTGGCTATTTTTCTTCTCATAAACATTAGTTGTGGCCTAAATAATATAATTTTTAACTGAAACATGGTGATAAATAAATTTGAAAAGGTGAAGAGAATGAAGAGGGGGCAAAATAAATTTGAGAAAAATAGAAATAAGGTCAACTTCAAATAATACACTCTGAAAAGAAAGCTGCTAAATGTACAAAGCATTTTACAGAACTCAACTTTTACTTGCCAAAAAGAAAGAAGGATCCCCAAATCTTAGCTTATAATGCAATATGTTATAACTATTTCCCTTTATGGAACTTCATTTTTCTATAATTAACCAAAAGCAACACAAAAATTAAGTAGTAAAAGTAAAGTCATGAAGTGTTACTTGAATAATTGAAAGAAAAGGAAGGAAAATTCAACCTTGAAAATGCAGAAAGAAAAGTTTTTACCAAAAAGCATGCTTGTATAGTCACTTAAGGAAATAAAGCTATGTGAAATATGTATAATCCAATAGCTACTCATAGAAAAAAAATTAGTGAAAAACCTTGGTTTTCCACCACATGGCTTCGCCTTGTGTGCGTTAAGTTTAAGGACATACAGAAGGAAACTCTAACTAAAGTAAATTTTCCTGAAACATCTGCCAAAGAAATTTTTCAAACTAGCACCATTGTGAAGCTAGATTTAGGAAATGTGAGAGAATGTGGCAACATAAGGAAGATGTCCTCTCTCATTAATGTCACATGCAACCACTGGCTTCACTAGTAAGTGGAGGCATGGACAGAAATTTAAACTGTTGGAAATTAAATGGCAAAACAGATTCATATATGTTGGATGTTTTATTGGATAAGAGGGTCTGGGCCATTTTTATATTCAGAAGCTCACACTATATCAGTTGCTCACCTCAGAAGAGAGTAGCTTTTACTAATCTAAGAGATTCTCCCTGTTCATAGTATATTGAGATTGCATACAGCCACTCTAGATAGAATCATTTCTTAAGTAGCCCTTTATCTTTCTTCCTGAATAGTACTCTTTAGACACTCTTTTGTTGAGGCATTATTGATAATTAAGCTGTTTACTTTTTACCTCAAAATAGATTTCTTCCATTCTTGAATGTTTAGCCACATATTTAATTCTACATATTCATTTATTTCCACTTGTTATAATTAAGATACTTTTGTATTGTCATTGGCTTTTTGCTAATTAGAGATCCATAGAGATGTTATTTTCATTGTTTTGTATGTAACCTAGCTTTTTTTTTCTTTTACTGTTTTGAATCTGTTTTGTGATAGGCAGTTTTTAATTGCACCGTTGTTGTACCATTGTGGCAACAATTACTGCAGTTATGCAATATTTGGTTTTAGTTTACCATTTGCTGTTCGGTGGAAATCCAGTGGTTTTCACCATGTCATCCTACAGCCAAGCACTTACTCTATATATCTGAGAGCCACTGGTCCATGCAGGAAGTTGATGAGTAAGGCATTTCCTAAGAGGAACTAGAAGCAAATCAAAATGTGTGCTTATTATCTATCTGTATTCACTGAAAGTGGAAGTGACTTTGTAAACCTCCCTAGTGTTTGTAGTACCTAGGATTTATTGTGATAATGATAAGGATTGTAATTTTAAGAAGACTGCAACTTCCTGGACTCAGTTCATGTTATCCAAGTTTGATCCATGTCAGCATTTCTTTGGATAAATTTAGGCTCCTTTTTTTTCAAGATCTATCACACCCTAATTCCTCATAATACTGTAAGTCCATTAATTGGCATAATTGAGAATGGAAAGTTCAGGAACCTGATTCTGAGATAAAGGAGCAGGTCAATAGAATTCAAAGAATATTTAAATTACCTTTCTTCAAACAGAACAAATGAATGAATAAACAAGAACCAACTGGCCACATACTCTTCTGAGTACTCTTCTGAGGGATGAGCCACCTTATCCCAGGCTTGCACTGTATTTCTTTGAGTCTGTGGTTTTAAATGCCTGCCTAATAAAACACTCCCTTTGCCTCTTCCTAACTGATCCTGAAAATTCTGTTTCTGCAACACAGGTTGCTGCAAACCTATTTCACTATTTTATGGGTGGGGTAGGTTAGGGTCATTAACTCAGCTGCAGGAACATTTTTAGACTCTGTCTGTGTCACCTCACCTGCAAATATCACCAACATATGGCACTTAAGTGTCATAATAACTTTTGAAGAGGACAGACACTCAGACCACAGCAGGAACTTGGTGTCTTTTGAGAGTTCAGTTAATTTGAAATCGTTAGAATCTGCCCAAATATATTTCAATCTAATTTTCATAATCTCATTTTCTCTAGGGTAAAAAAGAAAGGTTCTGATTTTCAATGAGACCTGGAATTCTTTGAATTCCTGTCAATTTTATAAACTGTATGATTCAATTTTGAGTCTGGTTTTCAAATCATTGGTTCTATAGTCATAATATAGAAGAAGTCCTACCTGAATTTTTTAAAAAAATCTCTGATTTGTAAATCTCAAACTCAAATCCCTGAATCTGTCATATTATTTCCAGATTCTGTTTAGCATCATGTGACTAAGATATTCAGTCTCTACTTGTATTTATTATTTTCTCCATAGAATTCTGAGTATCTCCCAAAGTGTTGGTTTAAACGGTGACAAGTTAAATAGTTTTATTTTATAACTGTAGCTCCATCACATGAACTGTCAGTATCCCATTCTTCTACTGGCAACATATTTTACTTTTGAATCTAATCCATTTAAATAAATGTCTCATATTTCTATCTTGAAGTTTCTATAGCCTTATTTCTTAACCAAATATTGTATACATTATGAAATAGCAAGAAAACAAACACCTGTGTAGATGTTTTAAACTCAGAGGAACTTAGTGCAGGAAACAGGAGGCTTGCACAGATGGAAAGTTCTAGAACCTAGAACCTCTCCTACCCATGTGAAACAACTGATCCAGAGGGGAATACCCTAAAGATGCAGGAAAATTTCACCTCTATCCCTTCCTGCCACGATATAATTGTTTTAATTGTATAGCTTTATCTAGAAGACTGCTGGAAGGCAAGAATGAGGAACACAGTTTCCAGGGCTTTTATCTGTTATGCCGATATGAAATATTTTCAATGAATGGAAGGGTAATGAGTATTAATTAAAAATATCTAATGAAAGTCTCTAGCGTGCAGGTCCTAATAAGAGCCCACAGAGCAGAAAATAATTAGTTCATGTTTCCATCACTATCCTTTTCAGGTAGTGATCCTAGACAATTTACCATACTCAATTTCTTTCTTTCTGGAAAGCTACTATGAACCATTTCTCATCGTGTTTCTGACTCTGTCACTGTGTCTGTCCCTCTGTGTCTCCTCTCCATCAATCTCTCTCCCATTCATATATATGTCAATCATCTATATGACTATAAGTATATTTTTAACTGTATATATGGCTGTAAATCTAAATCTCTAGATATATGCAGTTTTAAGTAGTTTTAGTGCTTTTTTTTTTTTTTTTACTAATTTGGTCAGGAATCTACAACCAGAAGTATCTTATGTATTCTCATAGTAGTAGTTCTCTGCCCCTCTTCTAGGATCTTAAATCTGTTCTCTGAGTCACCTGTTTTCTTTTAATGAAAAGTTTGCAGCTAGGCAGGTTTTCTAAGCTCAAGCAGTAGCCCACACTGCAGATGCCTTGGCAGTCATGAAATCACTGCAAACCATATTAATAAGGCATTGTGAGCATACTATGAAGGCCTTGATGTGGAAAAGATTTATTTTCTATTTTGATTAGAAAAGAGGATCATAATGAATTTGCATTCATATAGAACAGACAATGATTTTCATTTGTAGTTTTACTTCAGACCTATTTTCCTAAACTCTGTCATAATAAATCCAAAGATATCTTCACTGCCCAAACATCCTTTAGAACTTCATGGTAATCCACTGAATCAGGATATCATCCTGATTGGACAGAATATCACAGTGACACAGGTAAATGCCAGGAAGATTCAGGGACGTGTCTCATAAGTGAAGTGTTTCTCTTGTGCCATGGCCAGTATATACCAAAGTATTTGCTCCACTGCAAAGAAGACAGCACTGTGCTGATGGAATTTTTTGTCTATAAACAATATGCTTCACATGTATGAGTACAGTTATTTGGCTCATGCATGGGAAGAAACAAACATATACCTGTTTTGAACAGGGTCTAGAGCAGGAAAGTGTTTTGGATGAAGTATAGGCTACTGTGAAACAGTCCTGCCACCTGGATCATATAGTCTTAAAATGCCTATTGTATTGGAGGTGTCAGAGCTGAAAAGATAAAAGGTGGAAATTTTTACAAGCCTTACTCTATAAACCAGAATAAATGATTTCAGAAGCTTGAAGCAGGTCAGTGCTACATGTGGTAGAAAACTATGTCTTTTGAGAAAGAGCTTCTCGTGGGAAAATAGTCCTGGTAAAAATGAAATGTTTGACCATCAGGCACCAAGCAACTATACCTGTGGAACTGTTCTTTATATGCTGGTTCCCATCAGAATCTTCAAATCATGAAGTCAGATATAGAACCTGGCTCAAGAAGAACCAGAGGATACTAGGAAGATTCAAGAGCACATACCCTAGAACTCTATCATCTTCCTAGAGTTATATCTACATCCTTCCCTCAGATCTTACTTACAATTCTAAAGAAGTCCTATGTAACTAGCTGAAGGAAGAAAAAAATGGTAGAACTTTATTTGTGGCTGAGTGAGCTCAGTATGTAGGCAAAATTCCTTAAAATTTCTAGGGACTGCATTATATCCATATCCAGGGTTGATAGTGGAGATGTTAGACTACTTCATGTGAAAGAAAAATGAATTGAGATAAGAAATATATATTCTTGAGCAGTGAAAACTCACTAAGGCTTTTGATTAGAAGCCTAGAAGTGGAAATTTTGAAATTTAGGGGCAAGGATGTCTAAGACAGTGATTTAAAGATAGGGTTACCTCAGTAGAGGGAATAAAATGTCAAGATTTTTCTATTATATGTTAAAACTAACTAAAAATTTTCAATTTCATAGGGATACCAAAAAAGGGAGACATTGACCATTTGCTTGTATCACATGAATGGTGACCAAAATTCTAGTGACAGATGCTTCGTTTGGGCACAGCTATTACACACAAGTCCATTAGCTTTGACTCCTGCTTCTCAAACCAGATCTATAGTTTTGTTACCCCTTGTATTCAAATGGCCATCAGTATAGACTAATCTTGAACCACTTATATGGGCCAAATCAACCAGGAGGCCAAATTCCTGTTGTTATCAGGTTGACTACACAGAGAGCCTTCAGTGCTGCAACAGCCAGTGATTTGTCATCACTGAGATGATGCCTATCCTGGGTGTGGGCTTATATTTCCTGTCTGAGGAACCTCAGTCAGCACTGATCTGCAGGAATGTATGAAATTTCTGAGGCATAGGGCTGGAATACTGCCCAGTATAGGATCTGAGCAGAGGGCCTGTTTCATATGAAGAACATGTGCTTATGGGGCCAATGTCTGTGAAATGCACTAATCAAATCATACAGTTCTTTCACATTCTGCATCAAAGAATACTGGAAAATCCTACAAAAGGCAGGCTTAAAATATTTTAGAGCTGATAGTATGAATGGGTGAGTTGACATTTACCTTGATACAGTGTAAACAGTTAATGATAAATATCTCCTTAATAAGAAGAAAGAAATAGAGGCTGGCAGTAAGTATGACTTCAACTACTGCCACTTCCAGTAATCAACTGGAAGAGATTTTGCAACCTATTCCCACAACTCTAATTATGGAGGTTTGGGATTTCTACCCTTGTAAGAATCATATGGTTGACAGAAGATAGAACCCATAGAACTAAAAATAGTGATTGTGGCCAAACAAACTTGGTTTCCTGTACCAAGGGACCAACAAACTAATTAAGGAGTCACCATTTTGGCAAAAGAAATTGATTCTGAATAGCAGGAAGGGCATATGGAAATACATACGAAACCCAGAAGAATCACTTTGGTTGCCTCCTGGTAAAACCTTTAGTCAATGTATCTGAAAAGCATGTGCAGTGGGTCCATACTGAGAAGGCCTCATCTCCCTCAGAAATGAGGAGTTGAGTCACCGAACTAGGTACTAACTGGATAGCAAAGGATAAGGCATGTTTAAAAAGGAGAGTGGAGGAAGAGGATGAGTATTGATGGTTGACTGAAAATGACTTACAGCAATGGAGAAGTGTTTTCCCCCACTAACTTCCCTCTTTTAATTTTTCTCAAAAAAACCATAAAGGAGGTATTCCCTGAACTGACATGAAGAAGTAGGTCTGTGTGCAGCACACAGTGAGCTTTTGAGAGTAATGTAGATGTGTCCCTCATGTCTGGTTTAGAGTTTATTATCAAGAGTATAACTGCACGATAGATAGCTCCTACCACTTTGGATCCACTGCCAATTTCTTGCCAAGGCCATAGTTCCCTGGGTTGCTGCAGAGCAAAGATTGATCTTGGGAGATAACTAAAATTGGCCTATTCTTATCTGTCACAGATTTTCATCAGGATATTTCACTTGGAAATTCATCATTGGCCTAGATAAGAATCAGAACAGTATTATTTTTTTGAGGTGCTTCTAAGCTGACTCTCCCTTACTCTTTCTCTCCACAGATGTCAGACTCATACTAGTCTGAAGATGAGCTTGCTTGCACCCATTCCCTCCCTTTTCAGTCATTTTCATGTACTTTGCCCCAAATCCTTTCTAGATCTTATCCTGTCTTAGCATTTGGTTCTTACACAATCCAGACACAAGAGAAGAGCGTTCCAGACAGAGGGATATTACAGCTTAAAGCTGAGATAAAATTAAGCTAACAGATCATTGTCATTCACCATAACTAAGTCAAGCCTGATGTAACAACATCAAAGTTCCCATCATACTAGTGCTTTGTGAGATTTTTGAGGAACGGAGAGGCCATGGAAGTAAGTCAAGGTTGGATTTAGAATCAATATTTCATCGTGCTCTGAGGCCAATTAAAGTGATTCAAGCATGCCTTTTCATTTAGTACCACGGAGAACTTTGCCCTGAAGTTATATTGATCAGTAAAAAAATACGTAATAGACAATTTTTCTCCTAAGGAAAGGAGGAATAAAATTACTTTTCTTTACATTGGGAATTTACTTTTTTTCAAGTATATATGTTTTCCAAAGAGTGAAAAAATAGTAGATTCCACGTTGTGATGAGCGATGTTGAATGCAGTTGTGATCATTTTTACACTCTATCACAGCTCCATATCACTACTCATTTAAATATCGAGGCAGTCCCATTGTAAGAAATTCCTTTGTTTTCAATTTCTTAAATAGAATTCTATAGTGGTTTTTTTTTTTTTTTTTTTGGTTTTGTTTTGTCATTACTTTTGCAGTATTAGGGCTTAACTGGTTTCACATAAATCTATAAAGTATAAGAATTACTAGAGTAGCAAAAGAGACAATATACCCCTCCATTCTAGAATACTCATACAAGGAAAATTTATAGACTTTAGTGGTTCTATTTTCAAAAGGAAAATAAATTTTCAACTAAGTCCCTTTTACCAGGGATCTATCTCTTTTGAAAAGTGATGTTTGGAAAAACTCAGTAGAGAGTATTTGCCAAACATGTGCAAAGTCCTAATTTCAATGCCCAACACTGCAAAATGAGTAACTAAGTAAGTAAACAGAAATATAAATAAAGATCATATTTGTTGCATACACATAAGTGTTAAAAGTTTGCTTCATTTTTAAATGTGTATTTAGTTGTATTGTGCCCAATATACGATGTTAAGGTTTTGGACTATTTGTAGGGAAATGATTTTTTTCTCAAGATTTCTATGACAGTGGTTGCTTGATGGATATATTTAGTTACTCATTTACACACATTTATCTTTCCATCTGTCATGCATTCTAGAAACATTTACTTTTTATCTATTTGCTTAAACTTACACATCGTATCTGTTTCATGGTTACATTTGTTGACTACATTAAAAACTTAATCAGTACCATTTGCCTACTGAAGAAAACAATCCTTTGATAGTAAAAGCATTTAATATTATGAATGTTCTTTGTGATTCTAGAGTAAAATTTATTTTAAAATCATTTTAGGTTACTTACATACATTTTCCATAGCTGTACTACAGATATATGAGTAAGCAGGATCCAAAATAAAATAAAGTTTTCTCTGTAAGAATAAGCTTTCTAATAATCAGTTGGGTTGTTACGTGAAAAAAAGTGAAATTCACTGAAATATTCACCTCTTTTTTTTTTCTTCTAAACTTTGTAAATGCAGAGATAGTTTCACTGCAATGGGGAACTCTCAGAGTTAAATTCAGCTTGGACCCATAGATTTTTCTCTGAAGTGAACCATGCTTTGGAGACACTTAAATATGCCTTCATGGATAGAGTTTCTTGGACATGTTTATTACTGCGAATAAATGAGAGAGGATCTCATATGTAGCTACATTTAACTTTAATTTTGGGCTGACACTTCTGTTGTGAAGCTTATCATGTCGGTAGTATGTAATCCTCACATAAGCTTACGTTACTAAAAAGTAGAGAGAAAAGGCACCCACTTATGCCATTTTAGTCAGATTATCAATTAATGACTAATAATATTTGACAATGTCCTACTTCTGAAATGTTTTTCAAATAATTGACATTGAATATACAACCCTCAGAAAACATGGAAGACTATTTTCTTATGAATTATAGTATATTTTGATCTACTACAGATCTTTGTGATAACTAATCCAGGCTGTCAATATTATTTATAGGAAAATGATATAAAAATGCAGTAGCATATATTCTGTTTTAATGAAATAAACTATGGCCATTAAAATTTTAAGTAAGAGTGACAGGTAATACAATTTTCCAGGCATGATAAGTGATTATTGTTATTAATTTGTGACAAAAATGACCTTCATGGTATGTAAGCTTATTTTCAGTCTAACAAAAATCTATTCAGTATTTGTATCAGTCAAGTCAAGATTATCTTGCTTGTAGAGCAACAATGTAACACTTTAAAATTTCTGTGGCTAAAATAATGAAAATCTCATTTCTTCCAATGCAAATTAAATTTTGGCTCACCTAGGTGCTTTACTCATGTCTTGCTTGCTCTCAGACATAGCCTTTTGAGTCTCCATCCTCTTGGGCATCTGGTCATCTAATGCTTTCATCCAGACTGAGATATATCATTGACACAAACCATTTAATGGCCAGAACCAGCTACATGGCCCAGCTTAAATGCAAGGAAGAATATACTAGCATATCAAGACCACTTCTACACTTGATTTCCTAGAAGGACTCACATGTAGGACTCAGCATATAGTAATATTCATGACTGGTACTTGTTATAGTGAAAAGATGTAAAGCAAAATTTAAAAAAGTAATGATGCATGGGTGGAGGCCTACAGTAATAGAGACACACATTTCCAAGAGTCCTTTCCTAGTGGGATTGCACAAATTATTCTTCATTCTTCCAGATAAAAGTTGTGACAGTACATATGAAATGTTTTCTACTCGGAAGTGCATTAAGGAGTCTTTGCCCGGAGTTTTCATTAGAGACTGATCAAATGAGGCCCCTCTGCCTAAAGCATAGTAAGATTACAGATTCACACATGGAAAAATAAATGTTTATGTTTAACATAAATCATCTGGGTACAAAGAATTTCCCATTTTCAATTGACCAGGGACATACTAAGAGCTAAGTTTCAATATGTCAGCCAAATACAAGCTTACAAGCAGGTTACTCTGAAGCTAGTAATTTCAAGTCTGCTATGCTGATTACTTTTTGCGCAAGTAGTGAGACAGTTTAATTTCCACTGTACTCAGAGTAATGAGAGAAGTTAATTCAGATAAGCACTAAAATTTCTCCACTATTACTAATTTTAACACTGGGACAAATAAAGGTATGACTACATGAATTTTTAGTATTTAGATTTATCTCAATATTGTATTACTAAAATAAAACAGGCTCTTCAAGAAAAGTATAAAATCTTTGGCAAAGAATTTTATAGCAGAAGATTTAACTATATTGACCCAAAGTATGAGTCTTAAGGAAATTAATGCTACTATTTCATGTTATACAAGAAAAGAAAGTAAAAAAAATTTGAAGAATAGCATTTAAAGGCTATTAATATTTGTGCTTAATGATACACACATATGACACACATATGTGCATGTATATACAAAAATATATTACATATTTACATATATGTGAAGAGAAGAAAGATAGGTATGCAAAATGAATTACTTGTCCATATATACTTTATTATTTTTTTTTTTTTGGTACCGGGGATCGAACTCGGGTCCTTCTGCTTGTGAGGCAGGTGGTGGAACCACTGAGCTAAATCCCCGGCCCCCATATATACATTATTGAAATATTTTTTATCCTTTTCACATGCTATTTTTAAATAAAATTAGTTTTTGAGTTTTATTTGGAAAGATAAATGTTTAAAAATTCCTTTTGCATTAAAAAATAGAGAGCTTTTTAATACCAGCTGATACCGATAGAAGAATAGATAGACAAAAAGAACTTATTGACAAACCAAAACAAAAGCAAAATTCAATGCATAACTCACATGTGCTGATAATGCATGCTATGTAAGTTTAAATTATGGAGTATGATGATAACAGAAGGTGCCTGTGTCCCAACAAAAGTCACAAGAATATCTTTTGCCATCAACGTACCATTCTTTATTTCCTGCGTCCCAAAAGTGTACCTCTTTGTTCCCAGATTTTAAATAATTCCTCTGAAAGATCATCATTTAGATGTCCAGGCATTACCCCTTTTATATTTATTATGCTAAGACTTAGATCTATATTAGAGAAAGGCATGAGTTTTTTTCTGATTTTATTTTTTCTTAATTCTTTTCTTTCTTAAGCACACCTTTTTTTGCATTTATGTTGCCCTACAGATGGACTCCTATGGACTTTTCTGTCAACTACATCATCAAATTCCTGTGTACATGACAAAATCTCATTGGTGAAAATAATCTAAGCTGAACTGTTAACCTAGATTACAAACAAGATATATTCCCTTATTTAAGATAAACACAGTCTACATCCAATGAATTTCATCTCAGGATTAATAATAAGAAAATGAGAAAAAAAGATATATTTTAAAATTGATTTTCAAATAGAAGAGCATATTTTTAAACAACCTAAATAACAAAAGTAGAAGAATCAGAAAGTAAACTAAGATGTAATCACATACATGATGCACATTCTGTATCAATTAAAATAGTATTTTCTAAGCTCTTTAGTGCCACAGGAAAATAATTAAGTACAATGTCAATTTTAAAAAGCAATATCAGTTTTTACACACTTTATCCTGTCTAATTGAAAATATAAATATACCGATATTTGTATAATAACAAGTATCAAAAAGAAGTAGATATGCTGTTGACAGTCATTTCCTCTGGGCCTTGGGGTTACGAAAGCATTGTTTTTCATGTATGCCTCCTTATATTTTTAGAACAACAATGATGATATATTCTGTCAAAAACATGAAAGACAAAAGAGAAGTATTGTATGATGTATAGTAAAATTAACAAATATGAAAGAAAATTATTATTGCATGTAGAATTTCAAATAACAAAATTATTTAATAGATTTAATCCAGATAATGACTTTTAGTGGTAATAATTAAGAGAAAAGATTTCGTTGAAATGTATTCATTTCTATATGTGTCTCCAAATGCATGTTTTATATAATCTTCTTCTACATTTCCAATGTTCATTAATTTTACCTATTCAATGACTTTAAATTACAAATGGAAATGACATTGTTTTAAATTTCTAGTGTTACATTAAAAGACCTTAAATAGGTAAAGACATCTTAAAAAATAATTCTGTAAAACGTATGCATTCTTGAGTACTCTGCATCTGTCACCTCCAATCCCTTGCAAATTAAGGCTATGTAATTACACTAATGTGCTTTTGTCCTTATTAGGGTTGGAAATATTTAGAAACTCCTTAGTGGAGTCATCATTAACTGGGTCCTATTTTATAATGATGATAAGAGAAGACACAAACATAAAAAATTTTACTCATCTCTTAAGCATTGCAACATTTGCATTTGCCTTAAGCATCAACATTTTTCCTTTAAAGGTTTAGGTCAACTCTAAACTTCATTCTGCATTACTGTGTGATGTAACAAGTGATTGTAGTAGTGTAAATTTAATCCAACATGACTCATATACCTAATTCTAAAATGTCCTAACATAGTTTTAAAAAGCTTTATCTCTTCTCTATCCTACCCCGACAAATGTTATGTATGAATTAATAACCCTACTCTAAATTTTAAAATAAAGAATAGTACATTAGTGTATGTATTTGGCGGGGAGAGAATTTCTGTACTTTCTCAAATGTTTTCTTTTTTTTTGGTACCGGGGATCAAACTCGGGTCCTTGTGCTTGGACAGCAGGCAGCGAAACCACTGAGCTAAATCCCCAGCCCCCTTTTTTTTTACTTGTACATGTTTCAAGTACATGATGTTTCCATTCATCTTAGGGAGTGTGTACAGCTACTGAATGTATCTGGATTGCTTTTATTCCCCTTCCCCTCACCATCTACCTTCTCCCTCCATATTTAGATCCCCTTTTCCCATTTTCATTATTATTATCGTGATTATTATTTTAGACCATGTTTAAGACATGCACATATTATATGCATTGAGGTAGTTGGTACATATGCAGGATGAATTTTAAATCTTTTTATGTCTTCTTGTCTTTTGGGGGAGATGAGAGAGAGACAGAGAAAGGGAGAGATTTCTGTCCTTTCTGGATGTTTTAAAGAGGGCAAGTTTTAGCTATAACAATTTGGAAAGCAGCAAAGTTATGTGTCACTGTGGACAACAGCAGGGATCTTTAGCTTGATGGAAAGCTTAGAAACACCACGTTTAGGCTCTTCCATTAAGAAGAGAAAATGATGGCACTGAACCCTGAACTTAGATCTGCTATCTTCCTTGCTGATTTACAGTAAAGTCTTTGGAGGGCAAGGTAGCCTTGCTGAATAAGCTGCTAATGTGGCTCAGGGAGAAGGTTATTTGTATGTGTTGTGACTTCTCATCATTTTAGGAGCAAAGAGAATTTAGAAAGCAGAACTTGACATTTGCAGAAAATTATTATAGTACTAAAGAGTTCAAAGTATTTATTCTTGATACCTGGAAAATAAAGTGTCATTTTGCTTTGAAGTTTTCAAATAAGATTGCTGTATGAAAGATTAATCAGCTTTCAGTCAAAAATGGTCCAGTGGAGGCTAAGACTAGATAACAAAATTATAAAAGATTTCCCTTGTTAGACCTTTTGTAACAGAGGCAAATAAAAGTACTGTCAGGACAATGAAAAACACAAGCATTTTATTTTAAAACTCTTCAATATGACAAAACAAAAATATAATTTATTTTTTCTGTTACAATGCCTTTCTTTCATTTGCTATTAATTTCTAGCTTCTCAGGACTGTCTCAGTCTAGAATTCTTTGGAAAACACTCACAGGCACACGTGCACACAGACGCAAATATATATTGAAGTTACAATTAAATTTTCTTTCTAAAATATAATCACTTGCAGTAGCTTTTCTGGCTCTATCTTGCCGCATAGAAATAAAAAATATGAAAATTAGGGCAGGAATAGTAAAATAGTAATAGTAAAAAGAATAGAAAATCATTAAAAAGAGCTGCTATTTTCCACTTCGTTGTGTTTTGATGTGTTTTTAACCCATGGGATTATTAAAAAGTCTTCATAATTTTCCTGTTACTTTTAATAAGCTTTTCTTGAAGAAAATTTTATGGTTTCTGGTAGGCTCCAAACCACCACTACCTCCCTACTATTAGTGATGTCTTGTTTCTTTCACACGACAATACATCTTCAAGTTGCATTGTTTATTGTGCCATATGAACCTATTATAGATTAAGAAAACATTTTTTATTGGGTACATTTGAAATCAATTTGTAAGAACAATTATTCAAAGAAGAAGAATGAATTTGACAGTTAGGTGTTTAAAATTTTAATATACATTGCCAAGTTCCATTCCAAATTGTATCAGTTCACACGGTAACATTAGATAGGAGACATCTATCTCCATTTAACAATTACATGCCATTTATGAATATTCCAGTTTCTATTTTACCTTTTAACTATTCTAAACAATTACTATTTGTATGGTCAGCTTCTTGTGGCTGGGACTAAATACTCTATATGCATAAATTAAAGGAGGAAGAATTTATTTGTGCTCATGGTTTAATAGCCCATGATCAACTAGCCCCAAAGCAGAAATATCATGGCAGAACGGCCAAGAATACTGCTCAGCTCATGCGTGGAGGAAGCACAGTAGGGGAATAAACCCAGTGAGACTCATACCATCCGAAGGAAAGTTCCCAGTTACCCACCTCCAACTTGTCCCACCTGCTAACAATATGTTTAATTATGAACATCAGAGGATTAATCCACTGATGAGTTTAGCACCATCATGAGTCAATCATCTTCCCAGGAGTGTGTTAATTCAGTCAAATAGGTAGATAAGCTTAACCTTTACTTACCAGTTTATTCAAAATATAATCTCATCACATACAGATTTACTTTTATAACTTCACTCATTTATTTTCCTTCCTATCATTGTGTAAAATTTATTATCTAGAATTCATGCTCTCTTATAGGGTTGAATAAGCAGTAAATATTTTCTCCTAAATTGACTAAGTCATACTAAATTGTCATGTACATATGGATTTATTTCTAAAACATCCACACCAGTTTATACTCACATGAATTCATGTATCAGTCTCACACTTAAAAATTATATTTGCTTCTTTATATATTTTAAAAATCTTGCATGGCTATTCAATGCCAAAATAACTAATCTTGATTTGGGGATTATTTTTTTACTATTTTGTATTTTTACATCCATATGATTATTAAAAT
>NW_004624837.1:5967366-6096271 GCF_000247695.1 Heterocephalus glaber | reverse complement strand
CTAAAATTTTTTGAAGTTCCTGAGGTGCTCTTTATCATGAAAGTATCTTATTTCTCCATCAATTTTGAAAGATAGTTTTGCAGAGTACATCAATCTGGGTTGGGGGCTGTTTTCCTTTAGGGCTCAAAATACATCACTCCAAGCTCTTCTTGCCTTGAGGGTTTGCATTGAGAAGTCTGCTCTGATTCTGATGGGCTTTCCTTTGTATATGATTTGTTTCTTTTCTCTCACTGCTTGTAGAATTTGTTCGTCTGTTGGGTTTCTGGAATCTTAACTATTATATGCCTATGTGTAGATTTTTTTTAATCACAGCTAGCTGGAGTCCTATATACCTCGCTTATCTGTATGTCAAGTTCTTTTCCCCTCCTTGGGAAGTTTTCTGCCCTCACTTCTGTGAACAGATTTTTTATGTCATCTGCACTCTCTCCTGTTTCTTCATTGACTCCAATCAGTCTCGGGTTATTCTTCTTTGCATCATCTAACAGCTGCTGGACTGATTTCTCATGGTCCCTTACTATTTTAAAGCAATTTTTCTTTTCCTGGTCACTAATTGCAATGTTATCTTCTATATGTGAAATTCTGTCCTCACAGTGGCTCATTCTGCTGTGTAAACTTTCAGTGGAATATTTAATCTGGAAATCTGTTTGCATCTGTTTTATAGATTTCATTTGTTTTCTATGTTGGAATTCCTTCATGTTCCTCAGCTCCTCACTAGATTCATTAATCATGTCTTGCATTATGGGAACAATCTTTGCTGTTATCTTTGAAATTATTTCTGATTTCTTTTTTTCCAGATTCTCTTTTGTTGCCAGTTCAGAGAGTCCACATGGTTAAGTATCAGAGTGTTCCATTTCATTTCCCTTTGGGGTTGCCTTAGGTGATCTGGAAGTCTGGTTTTGAGGCTTCTTTACAAGTCTTCTCATTTCAACAGACACAGCCTGCTGTGCCTTTGTTGAGGCAACTTTTTGCTCACCCAGTGGTCTTCAATTCTCAGCAAGCCACAGAGATGCCTTTTCTCTGCTGCTCACCAGTACACTAATTCCTGGGCTCAGAAAGGTGGCCTTCTGGAACCCTGAGCTGACCTGCTGCCTGGGTGGACTTCTGGCTGGGACCTGTGTATACTTGGGATGATATCTAGGTGTGCCACTGGCTAGGGCCCCTAGGTAGCTATTGTCTGGGAGGGTCTTTCAATGGGGGCTGTGCACCCCAGTTCCTGTTGTGTGAGCAAGTTTCTGGCTAGGGTCTCGCACACTTAATGATGGTATTAGAGTGAACCTCTTCGTGTTGCTTGTAAGGCTGTGCAGCTCTTTTCCAGGTAGGCTCTTGATTGGGCTGGTGTCCCCCAACCTCTGGGGTCAGGGTGGAGCCCTGTCTGGGATCTGCTTGCAGCCACACTGCTCTAGTCCACACTGCTGCTCCCCCAACTAAGGTAGTCTCGTGTGCCTTTACGGCAGAGATTTTATTCACTTTTCTGGTGGGCTTTAATTTTCATCAAGGGGCCTTGGAGAGATCCTCTTTCTGTTGTTCACTTCTGCTCTATATTCTCAAGCTCAGAACAATGTCCTTTATGACCCCTGCAATTCTGAGGTGTAGCTCTAGGGAATGGCTCAACACAGCCAGGAGCGGGGTGAGGGGAGTGCTGGCTCTCACATGACTCACCTCTTTGGTGCTCTGGGGTAGTGGTACAGCAGCCCAAGATGCTCACTTCCTTGGACTTCTCTGGGTTTGCTTTCTTCATACAGAACCAACAGTGTTTGGTACATATTTTTCTCCTAAAGATTTATCTTTTAAATGCTTGATATATATGTATATACGTATATATATATATGCATAAATATATGCTATACTTACATATGTAATACATAACACATACTATGTAGTACATAAATGTGTACATACATATGTGTGTTTGCATGTATGTATACATATAAATACAACATATATTATAAATATTTTAGTATAACCAAACAAAAATTTGAGAAAATAGCGTCTGTGATATGCTTTTCTATTGGCTAGACATGTTTCTAGTAATGAATCTGGCATTTTATAATATGACATTTCAAACAGAAATCCTATTTTTAAGGTTAAATTTGCTTATTTTTGAAATTTAACTTTACAATTTACTAGGTAGTTTACTTGACAAGTTACTAAATCTTTCTGTGACAGTATCAAATAATATTATCTAACTCATGGGAAACTTGTGTGAAAATAAAAAGGAAAATTACAGTGAAAGCAATACTGAAAGAGTCTCAAACTAGAATTGCAAAACCATTATGAAAGCAGAGTTTTTGTACCATTCCTGCTGCTGTCTGGACTGTGGGCTTTAGCTCCATCCTCCCTTTGACCCCATAGATCCGTTAGTACCTCAATGATGAAACAATTACACTGTGCCAAAAAACTCAAGATACATTTAAGAGGTCATCAAATTCATGTTTCATGGACATTTCTACTTTGTTCAGATATTCTTTTCTTTATTTTTTATCAGCTGTTGTTGGCATTCCTTCTCTATATTCAATAGCATACCTCAGATCCCACTTTTCCTTTCTTCTTAAAAAACTAATTTATAGATACTGAACTTATGTCTCCGGAACTACAGTTCCCAAGAGCCCACGTAAAGTTTGCTCTTCCAAAAGATTTGTTTTTTTTACTGCTTAGGCCTCACAAAAATTTTTGAGTGCATAATTAGAGTGATTGAGACATTTTTAAAATAATGTATTCCAGAGTGTTCCAATGAATGGAACTCTTTGAAATTGAGTTATTAGCCAAATTCCATGGGAGGCCAAAAGAAGAATGATTTGTTTTCTGGAGGGGCTCAAGAAATGCTAGACCAAATCTGTAATATTTGCTCCGTGAGATTATAAAAAATGTAGAGTTTAGTAATATAAATTAGTTGGAATTTTTTCAGTTTAACACGAAGATGTAATTTCCCTGAAAAATCTGAAGAAAATAAATAAGAAACAAACTCAGTTCTTCATTTGATGATGAATATGAAACTCTTAAAATTATCTATTATTTCTTTTATAAGTAAAAATATACAATGAAAATACTTGAGATTTGATTGAGAGAATATTAACTTTGGTCCTTTACCTACATATGTCAGAATTTTCTAATCTATTTACAGATCACTCATAATAGAAGCTTTTGCAAAATATAATGAGAAAAAAACGCTTGATCAAATTCTTTGGTTTAAGTGCTCATACAAGATGAGAGGTAGTCATGGGGAAACTGTGTGGAAAAGACACATTTTATGGTTCTATTGACAGAGAAAAACAGACCAAAATAAACAAAATGAATGGACCTAGAATTGCAGTTTCTGTCTGCTTGGACTTTTATACCTGTCCTTCAGAGAGACAACACCCACCCAAGATCTGCAAGTGTGGCTGGGCTTCAGGCCAGACCTTTATGGTATATCTTAAAATGTTTTATTTGTTGGTTTAATAATCTCCAGGCTGTATTCCAAGAACATCAACCCCCTAGAGAAGTGTCAATTAGGCTATCAGAGACCATTTCCACTCTGTGGAAAATATTATTTCAAAAGGCCCTTGTAAAAACAGGGAAAGAAACAAACTAAAAAGGCAACTTGAGAGTAGAAAAACAAGGATGCTGAAATCTCTTGTTCTTTTTCTTTTAAAATATGAATTGAAATAGAAAATAAAATGATTATCACTCTTGTGCTTTACATGTCTATAAAACAATGCTTTTTATGTCCAGGATACTTGCCAGTAAAATAAAACAAAATAAAAATAAAAATGTGATACCCTTTGGAATTCCTCTGAAAAGTTAAAAAAAAAATCAAATGAAAACCTGTCTAGTCTCTGAGCAGTAAGTCTTATTAAAAGGCTATGGAGTAGTTTATGGGATATAGGTACTTCAGAATTTCTTATGATATATTTTAAACACTTCTTATCGAATTTTACTAGAAAATATTAACTGTCAGCAGAATCTAATCATTGAAAGGCCAACCACATAATACAAAAACTCCAAAATATAACACTGTAAAAATATGACAGTAGAAGATTCTCTAGGAAACAGAATGGAAAAATGGGATTAATCATCAAATCCTACCTCTTCATCCACAAGTTTTAGGATGAGTCAAGAGAATACTGGAGATTCTAGTAATGTCTCTAAATATGGCTAGTGGCTAACTTAGGAAAGACCTTGTATTTTCCTTCTTTTGGCACATGAGATATTGAAATAGCTGGTCAAGAAAATCAATGAAACAGTTATCAAACTAAAGTTTGCCCCTTTCTGATGTAAATTAGAATCGTGAAGTAAATAAAAAATCTTAAATGATTGATTTAATGATTAGGAGTTTAACTTCATGACGATAATAGATCTTTTAACTAGGTGAGGAAAATCTAATTTAGAAGACTTGACAAAAAACCTCACAGCAGTTACCAAAAACAATGTACTCTAAACCGATGCCATATCAGTTATTAATTGAAATGTCTAAGGCAGTAATTTAAATTTACTATATTAGGTTTTCTTATTTATATAAGATGAACAATAATTACATTAATTTTGGAGTGTTCTTGTCAGTATTAAATTATTTAGTGTTATTCAAAATACTTAAGAGTGTTTGGTACATTGTTACCATTGAAGTAACATTAGTTGTTATTATTTTCACTAGAACTTTGCCTTCTCATCAGACTACCTAAAAATGGACAGAATATAAGTAACACAGACTCTTCTCTCCCTGTTACAAATAGAACCAAAGCTGACTGCTTTTCACTAGAGAAAGAGGAGAGTCAAATGGTTATCAACACATCAGAGAAAAGACTTTGTAATAGAATCTTCCAAACATTTGTGACATTAAAAATAAAGCTTTGCAAATGTGTAACAGTTAAAATGTAAAATGAAAAAGAATATAGTGTCTAAAACCCAAAGATAACTAAAGAAGGATAAAAAGAAATTCTTTACATTGATCAATTCTATTTTTTAGAATAACTTAAATGATATATTTAATTGGGCCAGGGATTCAGCTCAGTGGTTCCGGCACCTGCCTCTCAAGCGCAAGGTCCCAAGTTCGATCCCCGGTACCAAAAAAAAAAAAAAAAAAAAAGATATATTTAATTAAACTATTTCAAGGTTAAGGAAACTATGGAATAAAAAGACATATTGCTGATGTAAAGATGCTAAGACTAGTCTTTTTAAAGATGTTAAACTTACTTAAGCACAAAGAACAGAATAAATGCTCAGTTTTGATACAGAAGTAATATTAAGATAATGGCAACAAATGTAATGATAATTAAAATGTAAATGATAATTAAATTATCAAATCTTAAAGATAAATAATTATGCAGGTTTCCACAGAAATGAAAAACAAGTAAACCATGAACAGGAAAAAGTCAGGCTATATTCTCCATCAATTTCCAAAGAGAAAAGAATAGAATCTAAACTTTAGGGGAAGTATTAGGCAAGAATTTGGTGATCAAGGAACATGTTGAGGAAGTAAAAAAGAAATAATTAACAATTTTTCAAACATGGAAATACACCATCTAGTACAATATATATTACACATGTGCTCTTTTGGCAGAGGTGAAAGAAGGTTTTGTTTTTGTTTTGTTTTTGCTTTTGTTTTTTCCTAGGGATTGAACCTACTCCCAGCACCTTTCATAGACTAGGCAAGCACTCTAAAACTGAGTTACATTCCCTGGTCAGTTTACAGAAAAAAAAGAGTAAAATGAAAAGCTTACAAATAAAGAATATACAATAAAATAACAGGAATTAGGAGAACAAAATTTTGAATATTTAACAAATTTCATACAAGGATTAACACTGTTGTGTTATAACTACAGAACTATACTTTAATATTAATCTTTGAATGATAAAATGATACTATAATTATAAATATTAAGTGGTCTGGGATGACAAATATGATCAAGAATGATAAAATACCAACTTTCAAAGTATCAAGTTAAAGATTATAAATTCAAAATGAGATTCAGAAATCTTTAAAGTATTTTTATTTATATAGTATTTTTCCAGAAATAAAAGATTCTTTAGCACTACTTATGAATAAAAATGCCTCAAGTTCAATTATTTTTTATTAACTTTAAATTCCATGTATGGTAGCCATCTTTCTAAAACAAAAAAAATAACTTTATAATAACTAAACAAAGCTATTAGCAGGAAATAGATATGCCAGATTTTAATGTGGTAAATTCTGGTTCATATAAATTGTCATATTTTTCATGGGTTCTGGTTGAAAGTTGTCATTTTCGTGTTTGTATTTCATAAATTTATTAAACATTATAATATATTATATAAATTTCTTTGAAATATTTTTAGCAATGATTAGATCTTCATAATTGTTGACTATTTTAGTAATATTTTCTCTGACATTTTAGATTTTTTTAGTTTGCTTTCTACAATAATTTTATCAGATCTTTAGTTACATATATAAAAATGTACTTGCATGTCTTTCAGCTGCTTGATCATGCAGAGTATTATAAGCTATGCCTATTAATTTAGCCTCATTTTCACTGAAAATACCAATAAATGCATGGCATACTATAACGTTCCATGATTACTAACATGCTAGACTAGGTACAAAGAAAAATGATACCTTTACTTTCTTTCTTATTAGCTCTCATCCTTGGCATGAGAGAGATAAAGGTTGTCTAATTCAGAAAGCTCATACCTCATCAAAATAATTAAGCAATAATTTTGTTTTTCTTCCAATTCCTTTGAAAAGGAAATATAGGAAACTTTTCTACATTAGCTTTTTCTTCTGAACGTCAGTAGCTATTATTAACTGTTTTCATCTTCTATCTCTTATCATTTTCCAATGATATTTATCTCCTTGAGAAATAGAATATTTTCATTAGGTGTCAAGTATGTCAGTGTGTCAGTCAGTATTCACTAGAAGGACAGATTTAATATATGTACAGATTCAATATATATGTTGTATATTTACAAAGTAGGCTAACAATGTCCAGCTGCAGAGTGAGGTGTGAAGGAATGCAAATGAGGCCTCTGTAGATTGAAGATCTAAAGGATCCAGTTGGAATTTGAAGGACTGGAGCTCACTGCAGAGTTGCATGACAGTCTGTATCAGGAAAGTGAAGAGTCTATTCTGGAAGGCTGGAGAGTCTGAGCTGCAAGGATGAAGAGTCAATGGCAGAAGCCTGGAGATGGGCATCCAAAAGCTATGGCGAAGACTGGAGCTCCTACAAAGAAGCAGAAATGAGACTTCCTTTTTCTTTCCCTTTTTTATTCCATCCAGGCTACAAGACTATTTCATGGTGCCATCCACAGCTGGGACAGGTGGGGTGGGGGGGATTCTGTCTTCAGGAAGTTAGTTAGCCAGACACACCCAGAACAGTACAGTCAGTATTTGGAAAAGCACATATTTTTCACATTTTACATAAATATTTGCTACGGTTTCAATGTGTCCCCCAAACTTCATTTATTACAAACTTACAGTATAGGGAAATATGGCCTTTGGGAGGTGTTTATGTCATGAGGGTTCTTTCCTCATGAGTGGATGAATGCCATTATAAAAGAGTTAAACATAGGGAGTTTGCTCCTATTTGCCTGTCCATCTTCTTCCATTTAAGGACAAAGTAGGACAAAGCAGCATTCAAGGAACCCTCTTGGAAACAACAACCCTCATTAGATAGCAAACATGGTTGGTGTTGAAATTTCATGCCTCCAGAACTGTCAGAGAATACATTTTATTATTTGTTGTTGTTTTTGTAGTTATAATAAATCACTCAACGTGCAGTATTTTTTTATACCATGAAAAAATGATCTAAGACAACATTGCTAAGCACATTTCAATGGAACTATCAGCTTATTATTTCAGCAGTCTATTACCAGTGTGTTAGAAATAGGTCAGAGACATTGAGGACTGAGACACAGGAATAAATAAATGATATCCAAACCCACATAGGTGATGTAAATTTTTTTTAAAGCACAAAGAAGATAAAAAAATGTGGACAAAATTTATACAAAGACATAATTTAAGAGGGCTTACTCAGTAAAGTATTACTGATAATGATGAGAAGATAAAGAATAGTAATAAAGAAGTTTCATTCATTATAAATTTATAGGCTCTAAGAATTCATTGCTTTAAATTTATCTTTATTTCTTCAGTGACATTAATATTAAATTATGCAAATTTAAAAATATGTAATGAGAGCTACCATTAATTCATTTACAAGATGTCATTTTTGGGGCCAGAGATTTAGCTCAGTGGTTCCACTGCCTGCTGCTCAAGCGCAAGGATCCGAGTTTGATCCCCGGTACCAAAAAAATAACAAAACAAAAAAAAACCCAAATGTTATTTTTGGAACAGTAAATGGTGTGAGTAAAGATCCAGGTTAGGGGTGGGGATTTAGCTCAGTGGTTCTGGCGCCTTCCTCAAAAGGTCAAGGTCCAGAGTTCTATCCCCAGTACCAAAAATAGAAAAAACAAACAAACAAAAAACCCCCAGAAACTTAAAGATACAAATTAAAACGTGGTTTACCTTTAGAAATTAATTCTAATCATGATCTGTAAATCAAGGTATAGTCAATACATTTGGAAATTTTAAAAATTTGATGAGGAAAGTTTGAATTGAGATTAGATTTCCTGTTTTCTTTAGCATTGAAAATTTCAGTTCAAACGCTGATAACTGGCAAAGAAAAAAAAATCAAGTTAAAGAAAAATAACATTGTTAGCTGTTATATTTCCAGGCATGAAAAATGAAGGTTGAAGTATCATTCCAATTTGTAGAGATCATAAGGGTATAGTTAAAACAGCAATTGTTTTATATAATTGTCTTATATAATTGTCTTATTTTTTTTGGCACTAGGAACCCTTCAGGACTAAGATACAGGTAAATCTGCCCGTTCTGTATAATCAGTAACTGGATTCAGGACTCTTCAATACCGTTTAGAAGGATGTAAAGATGAGGCTTAAAATTTTCTGCAAAAGAAATTTTATTCTGGATAGGAAAATTATAATTTCCAAAAATCTTGAGTAAAGAAAAGGCTTGCAGATATAATAATAAGGAAATGGATAGCAACAGAGAATGTACTAAGAATAAAGACATAGTCTAAGTGAATGTTAAAGTTTTATTTTTCTGTTTTGTTTTTACCAGTATCTTTCATCTAAAGATTATTAAAGTATTAGAATTCTGTATCTTGAAAATTTCAACTTCATAATTTTATATAGTATGCCAAAAGCAACTGTGGTGCAGTATCTTATCCCCTATACTCTTGCACAAAAATGGCAACTATGTAGCACATATGTGGCATATATGCAGAGATACATAGAGGTACCTGTCTGTAGGTGGGGACATTTGTATATGTGTACATATATATTAATACTAATGCTTTTATTCCAGAACATGTACTCAGCCATTCTCAAAATTTTCTTGAAATCTTTCATGAAGATCTGGTTTTTAAAAATGTCTCTTTCACTAGGGTACAGCACAGTGGTAGAGCATGTACTTACCATGTACAAGGCTCTGAGTTTGATCTCTAACATCCCTCAAAAAATAAACTAAAACAAAAACGCTTCAATATTTATTTTTAAATAGAATGCATAGAACATAATTTCCTTAAGAGTATTTTGTTTTGACCACCTTTGCTCTGTCCAAATGGGTAAGATATGGACCTGTCACAGTCACTTCCCACTATGGATGCAGTAATGTGTCTCACTGGAATATGTATACCTATTCTCAGAAAGCCATGCTTTCATACTTAGCTCCAAGTTTTCTAACAGCAATTTTAAGGGGTGTTTAGAATCTTATGATAGATTTTGATTATCCATTTGATGGTGGTGAAATCACTTGTGTAGGAAAGATGAAAGATAGGGTAGGAACATGAACTCTAAAATAGGAAGGATCAGAGACTCTCATCTATCAGGGGTATACAATTATTTACAAAAATTGACACATTTAATTCAGATGGAAGTTTGAATAGATAAGCATGGATTACACTTGTAAAACATATACAAAAGTCCACAAACCAAAAGTTGGGAGGTACAAATTTAGGATCACAAGCACTACTCAGCTGCTAAGGCAAACCCATTGGCAAACTTAGGTCTTAGTTGAACAGCAGTAAAACAAAATAGGGGAAGTTTAACAACTGATCTATGTACAACTGGACATTGTAATTAATTTATCCTAAAATTTAATTAGTTGGCTTATGAGTTATAAAGTTTGGTTTTTGATATTTATATTTTAATGATCTAGGAGATATAATAAAAATATGGAGTGATATATAAATTTTTTTAAAATATCACAATAAAATGCACATTTCTATGAATTTCTCTCAAAATATACTCACTTATCTGATCATTCTTGTGACTTTCTGAAGCAGTTCTGGAAGTCTTGTGTCTTTAGAGTCTAGTTGCACAGTCATGGATACCCAGATGTACTGAAACAGTTTAGAACATTTATCTTTCTTGGTCATTTGGACTTTGGGGTACACATCAAGAGGTGCAAGATCCAGTGAATAAAGTGGGTAGGATACACCATAATGTTTTCATTTGATAGAAATTATGGTAAATGCTTGATCAGTGCAGGATGATCACAAAATACCATGACTTTAAATTTTAAAAATTATTACATCAAAAGACATCACTGATCCTCTTCAAAATATTCGTCCTTGCTTTGAATACACTTCTATCATCATTCAACAATGTGTATTTAGCTGTAATGATATTTCAAAAATTCAAAGATTCACTATGTCTTTTGAACATCCCTCTAATTTCTAGTAAAAAATTTAATATAAGAATTATCTAGTTGACTATTTGAATATATTGCTTCTTTTCATAACATCTTTCTTTTCTTTCTACCATAGTGCTTTCATTTTTCCTAACCTGTATGAAATAAATTCTTCAGTCTTAGAAATTTCACCTAAATACATGGTTACTCATAGAGTTAAAGTGCATGAGAAGAATAGAGTTATGAAATTTGCCAAAACTTTTACATTTTTTACTTTATTTTGTGTACTCGTCACTGCCATCACACTCACCATCATCAGACCACATCTGTGTCTGTGACATGTAGGTGTTTGGGGATATATCTGTGTGTATAGTCGGCAGATGTATGTAGATAGTGTGGCATGTGTTTACTGTGATCTGCATGTTGTGTGGTACGAATGTAGTGTGTGTGTGTGGTATGTGTGTGTAGTGTGTTTGTGTGTAGAGTGTGGTATGTGTGTTTAGTGTATTGTGTGTAGTGGAGTGTGTATGTGTAGTGTGGCATGTGTGTCCATATGCAGCATGTGTGTGTGTGTAAAACACTAATGCTACCTTCTCTTTATATACAGAAGGCCTAGATGGCATTTTTCCCCAAGAAATGACCATTTAATTCAATTTCTACCAGACCACTCCAACTTTCTCTATATCAGCCATAAGTTGTTTTACTTTCTTATTATTCATACTCTTACTGGAGTAGCACTTTTAAATCTTTTGAGAACTTCTTATCTGTATTCCCACTCTAATAACTGGCACAAGCACCCCAGTATCCAGCTTTCTATATGTATGCCTTTCTCACTAAGTTAAGTCGTTTCTGGCTTTGGATGTAAAGTGGGTGACATACAATTCACCTTTTTCCCTTAAACACTTAGAGGTCATTTAAGATGATTAGTTGGACTAGTTGCAATATTATGTATCTTAGGAAATAGGGAGGCTTTGAGGAGAAGAAGAGATAGGGAAGCAGAAAATTGATAGGGCACTAAGAATATATGTAATATGCATTGTTTTCTGTCTTACCTGACACAGCAAATGATACCTCAAAGCAAGGATAGTAACAACATCAAAGACCGCTAATCACAGATCTTCTTAACACATATTGTGAGATTGAGATTCCCAAATGTAATGCACAGTCATGTTGAGACATGTTCGCCATGTTAGAAAAATGATGCCAAAAGACTTGCTTGATAAAAGTTGGTCACAAACATTCAATTTATTAATGAACAAAGAGAACAAAAATATAGTATTCACAAGACATTATAAATAAAGTTAAGCACAATGATATGTAGCTGTATAAAACTAAAAAATTATTGTTTCCCCTGTTAAATGTCCATTGAGGGGTAGTTTGGGGACCTGATTGTCATTGTCACTCAAGGTCACCTTCTCAGTATGTCTTCAAGATCACCATGACATGGTAGCAAACAATGCCTTAAACCATAGGTCCTTTGTCTAAATATAACACATTCTAATTTCAATTATCAAAGAAATCCAGTTGTTCAGAACTACCAGCAAATGAAGTGGAAAGGCAGTCTTACCATATATACAGAAAAACAGCCAATGAATGAACAGCTTGATGAATACCGCAAGACATAGCTGATATGGGAGCTTTGAATAGGAATAATGTGAAAGTGATGAGCCTGTGAATATCCTTCTAGTGACATTAACATAGATTCTGCTCTAAAAGATGGTAGAATTTTGTTTGGAGATGAATAAAAAGTGTCTTATTTACTTGAACATTGAAATTCCATTATTTAAAAAATGCCTTTTTATTCACCTGATGAATATTTTGTTCATTCCTAAGTCCCAAATCACATTTCATTTCCTCTTGAAAGTCTTTGCTGACACACTTATGTTGCAATAGTCACTCACTCTTTGTGAAATCTCTGCTTGCTCCTCCTGCTTTGTATTTATCATATGTAACTGTCATTTGCTACTTATTTATTTGACTCCCTCACTGAATGTCAGGTACTCTGACCATGGACACTGCTTTATTTTTCTCTGCATTTTCTGCATGTACATGGTACATAGAATATAATTACAACTCAGGCTGAATTATTTATTATATTCTGCTTGTTGGGAAAGGTTGCTTGATGGGAAGAGGACACTAAACACTGGAAAAATAGTTTTCACTAGAAAAAGGAAAAAGCGTGTTTAGGTAATTGTTGCAGATGAATTCCAATGAATACTACTGCATCAGATATATGAATTTTATAATCAGAACTACGATTATTTAGAATTTTGAGGTTATGTTATTCTTGTGGAGAAGAAACTATCAAGAATAAAATTTAGAAATCTAACTTTTATTGTATAAAATTTGCAGGTCGAAAGAATTTACCTAGAGAATGCTTAAAATTTTAAAAAATATTGTATTTAACCTAGAAACCATAGCTCTTCTTTTTTTTTTTTAGTACCGGGGATCGAACTCCTGTCCTTGCACTTGCGCAGTGGGCAGCGAAACCCCTGAGCCAAATCCCTGGCCCCACCATAGCTCTTCTTATTATCACTTCAATAGCTTCACTACTCTTAAGAAGAAAGTAATTATGTGTAGTTTTCATAAATATACTAAAAGATTGGGCTTCTGAAGGCTCATCTTAGATACAAATTTTATGTCTCCCAATTAACATTACCCGAAAATTTAAAATATAACAGCTTGGCTTACCACTGATTGTAATATGTAAATAAGAGTTTTAACTCAATCAGTTATGTATGCCAAGCCAGGAAGAATAATGATGAAATGACTTACCATAATCACTCAGTTGCATCAACAGTCTTATTGCAAAGCAAGTTAATTCAATTTGAACTTATTAGACTCTAGGTTAAAGTAAAAGTGTGTGTGTAGGGGTAGTATGTTTGCCTGCTTTAAGTTAAGATGGTATATAGGTAAATATTATATCCCAAAAGAATGTAGAATAAGTTAGTATAATATGTTCTCTTTTTCACCATAATGTATAGGATGATGTTATTACTGTTAAAAATTACATGTAAAATTAGAATTGATATAGGAAGCCTTTACTTTTAAAACATTGCAAAGTGTAGTAGGTCCATGTAAAGCAGAGTTATAACGATGTAATTAGGTAGGAGATTGTTGTGAAAGGCAGTTGTCAGCATCACTGAAATGTGGATTGTTTTAGAATATTGTTCACTATTATAGTAATTAGCAAATTGAACTCCGAGTAAAACTTTGAATTTGAATCTTTTAGTGTCTCAACAGAAAAAGCCAAATAACTTAGTCGTCTCCTTTTTAAATGAGCTAATTTCTCATTCTTGCTTTAGGAAAATTCCTTGAATTTTAACTATTCTAATATAGGTATGATTTTCCTACAGCAAAGAATCATGAATGAAACTCTGCAAAAGTGGTAAAACAACTAAACCAGCAGTTTTCAAGAGCAACAAAGTATTGGCTAAAATGTACATGTCTACTTTAATGAAGATGACATGATTTTTTTCAGCCCTGTCTGAACAAAATAATGTGAAATTTAAAAAAATAATGTGAAAAAAAACCACTAAGAATTGCTTCCTGTAGACACTCTCCTAGGTAGAGAAGGAGACAGATGTTTATACACAGGACTAAACCATGTATTAAATTTATCATTAGGAGGGCTTGTCCTCCTAACTTCATGTAGTTGCCTTAAATAATGACTATGTGTGAATAATGGAGACTAATTTGGGTCTCTGGCTCTAGAGGAAAATGAAATCAGGTTGGATGAATTCTTTAACTCATTTCTTGTAGTTCTTCACCCTTATCTGCACCTGTAGATCTTACAATTTTGATGGTAAAATGAGATGAAGAAAGAATCCTCCTCAAAGGAAAAAAGAAAACTGTTGTCTCTAGGGCTTGGTATGAAAGATTTAGTAAATTTTAAAAAGTGTTCAGAGCTAAAAACCCATTTTTTTTTTGGTACCAGGGATCGAACTCAGGTCCTTGCGCTTGCGCAGCAGGTGGCAAAACCACTGAGCTAAATCCCCGGCCCTAAAAACCCATTTATTAAGAATTATCAGATGGAATATATTTTATTCATCTCTCTGCATGATATAAAATTTCCCTTGGATTAAGATAGGTTACTTGAGAATCAAGTAGAGTGCTTCACCTTAATCTCTCTTAAGGAATATAATAACAAGCTGTGTGTATTCTAACCATGTGGTTAATAATACTTCTCAGCATATATTCTCTATGAGGGAAAAGTGGATTCTTTGTGTTCTACATGTGTTATCTGTTCTTCCCTAAAAGACTTGATTTAACATGTACCTCAGGTACACTGTGAATTTTTTTTTTTTTTTTTTTTTGGTACCAGGGATCGAACTCAGAACCTTGCGCTTGCAAGACAGGTGGTGGAACCACTGAGCTAAATCCCTAGCCGCACTGTGAATTTTTTGCTTGCTGTAAAATTTGGAGATATATTTCTAAAAATTTCATGGACTTACAAGTATACTAACCTCATAACTTAAATTTTCATATTTTTCTTTAAACTTCTTTCATAGTGTACTTTATGTTGCTATAATGAGTCTTTAACCAATAAATTCTTTTTGAATAAGTCTATATGTGTATATGTTTATGCACATATGAGATGTTTCTGCAATTGATAAAAATATATTTTCAATTTTATATTCTTAAATGAATATTTTTAGCTTTATTAACTGCACAGAAATTACCTTGACTAAATATTAGTAGAACTCTCTGTATAAACTATCAGTTTACTCATTCTTTTTTAACTGATGTATAAGAATCTTGCTATTTTGTAAATGATCTAGAAAGAAAAAGGAAGTTGAGAAAGAAATGGACTTTCAAACCAAAAGAAAAATAAGGAAATGAATAATCTGTAGAAATACAATACAAATGTAAAGTCATTTACTTAATAAGTATATTAAGATAATATTAATAGCTAATATCTTGATCTCTTGAAGGCTAGTTGTCTGACAGCCATGGAACAGTAACCTTTTTCTAAAAGATAAAAGCATGTTTTAATGAAGTATAATTTGGATAAAAAGTCAACATTTAAAACCTTACTTTTTTTTTTTTGACAAATACATGAAGTCATGAAAAGATCACCATGATCTCTATACAACAGCCTGTAGCTGTGACTGATTTAATTTTGATAGTTTAACTTTTCCTTAGCATCATATAAATAGACTTTGTGAAGATAAAAATGGGATCTTGGGATGGGTCCAGAAGAAAAGGGAAAGGGGGATTGGGAGGAGAGGGAAGGGGGAAGTAAAAATCCCAAGTAGCTAGGATTTCAAGCACATACCAACACTCCCAGCTTGACAGTACACAGTAAAGTTTCAACTTTAATCATTGCGGTAAGGATTTGGTAATACCTCTCTGTGGTTCTCTATGATTCTACTTAACCTTAGAGACTATGATTTGAATACATTGTAATGTGCTCATCTGCCATATTTTTCATGAGACTTTTTCATATCTCATATTTTATTAGGTTGTTTGCTTATTTTTGAGATTTATAAAGTCTATTTAAGTCTATTTAGTATACAAAGCCAAATGTGTGTTTCATATATAGCTATTTTGATTCTGATACTCAAATTTCATTCTCTGTAACATATCATACAAAGATCAGAATTTCCTAATTTTCAGGAAATTAAACTTTTATGGCTATTGAATTAGATGCTTCAAAAATAGTTTCCTAAAGTTTCCCATAAATATTTTAATATGTCATCTGTCAGGACTTTTATAGTTTGAGCTCATACATTTACATAGATGATTTATTCTGAGCTAATCTTTATATATTGTATGATGAAAGACCTAGGTTCTGTGTATGCATGCATGTGTGTGTGTATGCATATATATGGCTTGAAATCTATTAAATATATTTGTTTTTTTAAAGAACCAATATTATTTATTTCCTCATTTTTCTTTTTGTATCATTGATCTCTGCCCTAAGTTTATTAGTTTTCTTTTCTTGTTATGTTTGTTCATTGATCTATTTATAGTTTTTAGGTAAAAGACTGAGTCACTAATATGATAATTATCATTTTTTCTAGTTTAAGCATTTGATTTTATAAATTTATTTCTAAACTGCTTTAGCAGCATGCTATAGATCTTGATGCTTTCATTTTCATTCAGTTATATATATTTCTAATTTCTTATTTGATGATTTATTGTTTTTAAGTAACAAATATAGTCAATCATTGCATGTCACTGTGTGTTCTGTAAAGACAGTGAACACTAAATTAGTGAATAAAATGTTGTTACTCTTCATAGAAATATATTCAGTGAATATGCATGTCTATGTGAATCACATATTTCACTTGGATTTTATTTTATACTAAAACAATTTGAGCCAGTTCTATTTTCTTTACTTTGCAAAAGAAAAAAATGAGGTTTACAGAAGTTTTAGAGGTGAATTTAATCCTCCTCCAAATCACCCAAAAACCACATCTCTCTTTATATCTCTGTAGCAGCTGAAACAAGAAGTAATTTAGTTTTCAAATATCTGGAGATTTTTCATATGCCTTTCTATTATTGGATTTTATGTACAATCATATATAGTTTTCACTCACTTGTGATCTGAAACCATTCATCCATTCTTTATATGATTTGAAGCTCTTCAAATTTACTTACACTGATTTAAGTACCAAATTATGACTTATATTGTACATGTTCTTGGTGTAGCAGAAGGTGATGCACGTCTGCAGCTGTGGGGCTGGGTTTTATAAATATCAGTTAGGCAAAGTTGTTTGATGTTTCTTACATCTTCTGTGCTTTTAGTATTTTTGTTTAGTTACTTTGTCAATTATCGAGAAACTGAGATCAAAATGTTAAGTGAAGTAAATCAGACTGCTATGGCTTGTACCTAGATGTCCCCCCAAAGCCTCGTGTGGTCATGGATAAGGTTTTTCAAGGTGGGGAGAATCTAGGGTGTGTGATCTTGGGATTGAGACTACGGTGCTGGAATTAAGGATGACCCACTCTGGGTTTGGCTGGCATTGCCCAAAAGGATGTTTAAATATTTCATTGTTTATCTTATGTGAGAAACCCAAAATATAAATAAAGTACAAAATAAAAAAATAGACAGTAGAAAATAGCAAAATGGATCTTTACCACATGGGAAGGGAACCGAGAGGTGGAGGGAAATGGGGAGATAGGAGAGAGTAGTCAGATTTTTGAAGTTTATAAGTTTTCTTTGCTTGTTATGTTTTTCATTGTTCTGTTTGTAAATTTTAAAAAATTTAAAAAGTGTGTGGGGGGGATTGTGAAGTGTTGAGTATATGCAAAAAAATCCCAACAAGGAATTTGATATATATGAAGGGGTCTAAGAGAAGAAGGGAGGAGAAAAACAGGAAGAGAAGCGGATAAAAAAAGAATTAAGTAATGTCATGTGGATGTACCGAGTCCCCAGGATGAATGAAAGTACTCATTATCTGCTACAAATATGTACCAATAAAATTATTGTGAAACTTACTTAAATCTCTGACTGTAATTGTGTAATGTCTTTCTTCTCACAAGTCTATTCATTCTGAAAGTAGTTTATGTGTATAAATATTTAGTATCATAATGTCCTTTTGATGATTGTGACCTTTATAATTATAGAATTATCACCTTTATCCCTGATAGTTTCATTTGACTTGAAATCCCTTTGGTCTGACATTAACATAGCCAATTCAGCTTTGCTTTAATTAGTGTTAATGTGGCTTCTTTTTTTCTGACCTTATATTTTAGTGTGTCTTTATAAATTTGAAAATTGGTTACATGTAGGCAGCATGTTTTTGAGCCTTGAATTTTTTCTCTAAATCTAAAATATATTCTTTGGTATTATTAGATTATTTATCTTGCTATAGCTATTAATATGTTTAAATTTAAACCTAACATTTTGCCAGTGGTTTTCTATTATCTCATTGGTGTTTCCTCTTTCATTTTTGGGGGGTTATTATGAATTACTTGCTTGATTTTCTTGACCTTTTTATTTAATCATTTGTTGTTGACCTATTTGTAGTGACTTCTGGCTTTATTATAGTGTGTGCTTGTAATACATACATCATCAACTTTCTTTGTCCTCAGGCTTTGGGAACAGAGTGTAACTGCACTACTTGCTCTTCTGCTTCTGTAGATTGGAGACGGAAGATCATGGCATTTCTTAGCTTTCATAAGAGTATGAATCAGTTACTAATAATAAACCTGTTCTGTTTCCCAGGGAAGGGCTAACTAATTCAATATCTTTAATAGAATAAGTTAGGTTTGATGCGTATTTTACCAAACGTAAAAGCACACCATGAGAAAAAAATAGGACATCCTAGTAAGAGGCTGTTAGAAAAGACAGATTACAGGATTTGGGTTTGTATTATATTTTGGAGTGGAGTTAAAGAAGCTGGACTTTGCTGTGGAATAAATGCAGACAGGAATTGAGGAAAATCTATGCTATACTATGTTAATGCATTTATATTCATAGAGAAGGAAATTCAATAAAGGTCAAAGATGTGAATCTGTAAAGAATCTGTAATGGGTAATTTTTGTTTTCCACAAAAGTGATATTGAATCACATTTGTTGTTTGGAGAATGTTCATATTTTCATGTGTGTTCAGCCGTGATTATTGATTGATCTAGTTTTTATTTTTATCCAGAATAATCATGAGTATTATTCTTTGATGTTGGAATTCTGTGAGTTTTCTATTTAATATTCAGCAAGATAACACCAAAATCTGGCTGTGCCACTCAAATTCTTAGCTTTCAAATCCTATACTTTTATTTCTCTGTTTCCTAAATTTAGCATGTTACCACTTTACCTATAATATAAGAAATGATTGTACTATATTATCATTTTTCCTCCCCAGTCCTTTTTATTGTTCATACATATTGCTTCTATGTATGCATAAACTCCACATCAAATTATTACAATTATTGGTTTAAATATTGTATTGTCATTCAAAGAGGTTTTCAAACTTTTTCATACCCATATATTTGTAGCTTATAAGACATTCTTCATTTTGGGGGTAGATATAGATTTCTATCCACTCTCATTTCCCATTGTCTAAGACTCTTTCACATGTCTTATAGTGCATATTCCCTGGCAATAATATTTTTAACTCTTGTATATCTAAGAGAGTACTGATTATTATTCTCATTTTTAAAAGACTTTTTTAAGCTAAACAGTGTTAAGATTGAAACTTTTTGTTGTTGTTCAGTCTATGAGGTGCCATATTGCGTTAAACATCAGTCTGGGTGTTTGAGGATGTTTCTAGAGATTAGCATTTGAATTAGTAGAGAAAGTAAGGCAGATCGCTCTTCCCAAGATGAAGGTGAGCCTCATGTAATCTAATTAAAGATATTTGTTTTTTTATTTGTTTTCTTTGGGGGGGGTAACCAGGGATCAAATTTGGGACCTTGTGCTTGTGAGACAGGCGGCAGAACCACTGAGCTAAATCCCTGGCCCCTAGCTAAGGATATTGCTCAGTGTTCAAAATTTAAACCAGGTTCAGAAATCCTATCTTCTCCAGTGTCTATTTTACTTCTGATAACATCTAATAATGTACTTGTTCAATTTCAAAAGTTGTTTAGATTTTAATTCTAGACCTTTAATTTGGTCCTTTTTTATAGCTTCCAATTCGCTAGTATTTTTACACTTTCCTTTACATTTTTGATGTATAGATTATAGACTAATAACTGTGAAACATCCTTGTCTACTAACCCTATTATTGATGTTATATTCTGATCTGTGTCATTTGATTTTTTTGTCTAGTCGATACCAGTCATATTTTTTTTGGTTTCTTTTTGCATTTCTGTAACTTTTGTATTGGATCCCAGGCATGTTGAGTTTTATCTTAAACAGACTTTTGTGTTTCTCTAAATACTGCTGATCTTTGCACTTTTTAGTCTACTGTTATTGAAGTCAGTTTAACATTTTGAGTCTTTTTTAAAGATAGTTCAGACAGAACCAGAGCAACCTGTATTCTAGGACTAATTTTGTCCTGCTATTGAACATCTTCTGAATATTAAAATCTTGTGTCTAAGAATTAAAAGATTATTTTCACAATGTCATTTGAAAATATAAGTGATTCCTGATACTTTGGTAGCTTTTCTGATTGTTTCTTGTGTCCCTCACCTGCCCCAGGCCCTGTGTAGTTTCTTCAGATGCATTGCTACTTTCACTCTACTTCAGATTCAAGGCAGACCACATGCCTTTCTTGAGAGCTATCTCTTCTCCTAGTACCTGGCCTGCACATTCGTCTGCCTTGTCCTCCCTGGCATACCAGCTCTGTTTCCTCCACTTCAGTGAACTCATTGGCTTTGCCTTATTTATTTATTTTTTTTTCAGTACTGGGTATCAAACTCTGGTCCTTGCTCTTGCTGCGCAGGCAGCGGAACCACTGAGCTAAATCCCCGGCTCCTTGGCTCATTTCCTTTTTCTCTTTCAGAGATCTCTGTCATAGGCTAACTTATGTTCATGTCTGAACATCTGTGTTTCATATAGTTGTATATTTTAGTTATTTCAAGGTGAAAAATTAAAATATATTTTACTGAAATGACAAAAACCTCAATTTCTCTCCTCTTTTATCCCTTTCTCCTCTTAAAATATAGAAATAGGTTTTAAAAATTAATTGAAATTTTCTGTTCTGTCTAATTATCTGTTAAACCCTTCAAAAATGTATCCCTCCTCTGATTTGTTTTCATTTTTATTATTTAACACTCTTCTACATACTCTGACATATTTACTACATTCTTCACTTGTTCAGATATGTTCTTCACCCTTTCTACAAGATGTTATCATTATTATGTAACCGTTGCACAGCAGTTCCCATATCTGAATTATTCTAGGTTCTGTTTCTGTTAGCTGTTTATTTCTTGGTTTGCTGTTTCTGCTTCTTTTTATTGTTCTTGTCCTTTAGTTCTATATTTATTGTAATGTTTTGTGGTGATTATGCAAAGGAACTATAGGATTTAACTCCAAGAAATAGTACGCACTTTTTTTCCCCAGCAAATAATGACAGAAGTTGCATCTATCTAGCCTATGGATGAACTAGCAGAGTTTTTTATTATTAATGTTTAAGAATACGTACACTTAAATTTCCTAGGTGGGAAAATCCTGCTTTCTTGATCCTACAGTGGTGTCAAAAGTGTTAGAGACTTCTATTTTTTAGTCCAACTGCTCTATCCTCAGCTTTCAATAAGCCCTCCAAGCCATACACAAAAAAAGGAGGGTCTCTCTATGCTTCCATTCCTCTCCAAAAAAAGACACTGTAGATTGTTACTACATAAGAATCTCCTAGTGGAGGTTAAAAACAAAAGTTTCTTTGTTTCATTGGTCCATATTCAGTAAGCATTGTGCATTTGAGCTTTGGAAGTATACTTTTCTCAGTACTGTTGCTCCTTGCCCCATGGAAAACACATACCTATAGTTTGTCTTAAATAGTGAGTAAATCAATTTCTTTCTTCCCGTGATTACAGGGTGTTACAGAGAAATGACACCTAAATGTGTGACATCATCTCCAGTTAGACTCAGTAATTTTTTAAAAAGAATCTATATATGGGTTATAGGGGCAATTGGGGAGCTATAAGTTTAAATTTTATATTGATTGTGTATTTCATCAATTTATGTATTAGCTATGCATAACAATGTCTTTGCTACTAAATGCAAAGTGAAATGAGTGGAGGTAAATATAATCTGTGAGACTCACATTCAAATGTTTCTACCAAAGGACAAGTTCATTTTTCCTATAAATATGCATATGCAAACACACACACACACACACACACACACATGCACGCACAGAGAAAGAGAGGGAGAGTAAACTTGGCAAAAAGATAATGTTGAATTTAAAAGAAAAACACATAGGGATTAATTTTGGCTTACTTGACTAATTTAAAAGTTGAAATTTTGAAAACTTTGAAAAATATAATACTTAGCAACTCTATAGAGAATAGTAAGTACTTCATGAGCTATAAGGTGTTCTAATTTAGGCAAATACCATGGTTATTTGTTATATACTGTCACAAAAAACTGGGAATGTAAATTTGTAAGAAAAGTAATGAATAAAATACAGAGTGAATTTGTATTAATTATCATTTTTGTGTTATGTTACTTTTGTAATCCTCACAGCTGATTACAACAGATTCAGAAAGTTTTGCAAGGCTAGTTGTTGCAAATAATAAAATTATGCTTATTAATTTATAGCATACAATTTAATTCAGATTATGTGAAGTAGACACTGTGACTGTATCACATAAAAATAAGAAAATTGTACTTGAAAAAGCAAAAAGACTTCATGGAAAATGAAAATACTTAAATCTATTCAGAGAATGGTTCTTTTACTTAAAAAATAGTGAAACTATCATCATTTCCACAACAAATAATCCCTTGCTTTGTGAAAGGCACACAGATTGTCATCAAAAGTTGTGAAGATATCATGCTTTGCTCTTAAACTGATGATCAGCTTCTTTTCTTTTCAATAACTCGGTGAATTATTGAATCTATTTGTAATGTTTGGTTAAAAATTTAAAACTATTTTGTTTTTTACTTTTTTCTCAACAGGCAAATTATATGTTTTAAATTATTCAGCTCTCTTCTTAGTAACTAAATATATTTTGTTATCAACGGAAGGGAGAAAGCTTTTTGATCCATTATTAAGTTGACATTGTATTCTTTTAGGAGAAAAACAACTCTGATGTTTAATGAGTCAACTGTCAGGTCTGTGGTTTACTTTTATCTGGCATTTTATGTTATCCTACAAAGTCTACAGAATCACAGAAAAAGCATATTACTCTCAAAGTAAATGTATACTTAAATGTTCTTTTAAAACATTTGATTTCATTAAAATTACATAAGCTTGTAAAGTCAAAATATTTTAAATACGTTTCTAGTATGCGTTCAAATATGGAATAATGATAACATTTATGAAGGTTTGTTTATCTTTGATCATAGAATATCAGTGTAGAAACTGTAATACTTTCACTTAGAAATTTGATGTCAATGATGTTATTAAATAACTCCTGCATAATATCCTAAGCACAAAACTTTTGCTATTCAGAGAATTTTCTCAAGAAGTAACTAATTGCTCCTCATGCTTCATTAAAACTGTCTTGAAAGTGACTTTAATAGGATAATAAATGATTTAACGGTAAGACAACCCCTTTGCCAAAGATTTTGTATGATTAGTAATAAAGTCATTGTATAAATACTATGTTACATTGTTTCCTTTCATCTATGTTAAATTCTGATAAAAATGTAAAATAAAATGATTTTCTTTCATTTTATTTAAACATTAAAAAAAGATCTCACATTCTGTAAATGAGAAGTCATATTAATGTTTACTATGGAAATGTTAATTTTATTCTTATGAATGAAGAAGTATAAATATAAATGATTATACATACATATATATAAAATAAAAAAGAAGACTGATTAAAGCAAAATTAGAAAAATAGGTAGGATAATATGTAATAGGAGAAAGCCAATAAGGTATTTCTAAAATTGAACCATATAATTTTTTTAAATATCACTTCAACTGTAAACATTTTATTCAACTATTAATGTTTTATTATCTTTTATAATTACAGAATTTTTGAAACATTAAGATTTACTGCAAACATGAGATATTTATTATAAATTTAGGTATGATTCTAATTCTAAAGTGGTATTTCCTCCATAAATTTTACATAAAATTTAAATTAGTATTTGTATTTAATAGTTATATGGAGAATTTTTTAAAAAGGAAAAGTATGAATGAGAAGATATAAAATATGGAATTTAATAATGTTAACACAGTACCATCTAGCCCATAGTACAGAACTATTTTTTACTTTAATGTTTTTTCTTGTGTATTCCATATTTATTTTTTAATTGTAAACATAACAGTTTATCAAAAACATTGATTTTTATTTTTTAAATTCAATGTATTAATAATTGAATGATGTATTACAGTTATATTGAGAAAAAATAAAATAAAAAATGTCAAATTAAGTAACAGAAAGTAGCAGCTTTTAAACTAAATAAAGGGAAAAATCTGGGCAGACAATATTCTGAATACATATATCTGGAAAGGAACATGGGAATACTGAAAGATACTAAGCTGTATAACTACATCACTGTGAAATGATTTTCCATCCATAAGAAATGTATTACATGTCTGTCACTCTTTATGTTCCAGCCATATTTTAGTTTCTGAAGAGCCACTGAGACTTCAAATTAAACCAAAGTAATTTTCAGTTTAGTCGAACAGACCTCTTCAAGATAAGAGGAAATGATTTATGGCAGATCAATATACTATGAAGATCAAGAAGAAATCCCAATTACATCAAAAAGAAAAATTTCCAGACATATACTCAAGATCATCAGAGAGTTACTGTGTCAAAATGAGTGAGTTTATCTAGACTGTGAGGAGGAGAAAGCTACAGATAGCCAGGTTTACATTCTCTGTTAGTGCCCTTAGAGTATTTGTTACTTTGGGGCCCAGCATAAAAATGTAAAGTAATTCTTAATATTACCTATGATATAAGCAGATGGAGACCACATGAGAACAAACCAAGGAGAGCTATAATAAGAGTTGTAAAACTGAAGAAACAAAGTTGGAAATTTGATGTACATGATTTCTGTAAGAAGGGAGAGGCACAGAATTTGGATAGACATAGCCAATTCCCTCCTCCATATTTGTGAACTGAGAGGTTATGAAAGATAGAGGGGTAAACTAGTGACCATAAACTGCCGATAAAGAACTTTTAGTTTGATGAGGCAAAAAGGTGGAGAGTCAAGGAAGAAACTCTCAGTTGAAAGTTGCTAAGTGTTCTAGGAGATGCTAGGTAATTGACTGGAGAGATACCTCCTCCTAACATTGCAACCCCGCATCCATTCAGCTGGGAGCATGGTTAGATCAAAGTTACCAGTTATTTTGCCCAGCAGAGGAAAATGGGAAGCCTCCTTGAAGAAAAACAGCAGTAACATCATCTGGAGGCATTAATTTAATTTTTAAAAATTAAAAGGCAGGCTAAAAGACAGGACCATGAACAAAGGCTTTGGGAATTGGTGAGTCCTGAATTGTATCTTTCACTGACCTCTGAAGTATAAATAGTCCCAATGTGACTGATTTGATGCAATTAACATGAAGTCACTGAACGGAGATTTCAGAAGAGAAACTCACTATTCATTCCCCTCAGTGAGTATTGAGTAACTTTTGGACATCATTGAATATAACACAATAGGAAGGCAGACTTATACAATAGAAATAAGTCTCAGAACATCCAGACATTACAATATTCCAGTCATTTAAATATGTAAATATGTTTCCCTGAGCATAGCATAGTGACCATCGCATTCCTGGTTCTCCAGAAACATTTAAGGAATAAATGAGTAAATACTTCTTTGCTTCTTCATATATTATATTTCTATCATCTAAATTAAAGTTGAATCTGTGGCTTTTTTTGCACTGGAGAAAATCATGTTAGCTACCTGCAGTTATCCTCAAATATCATTCTCTCCTTTCCCTCTAGGCCTTGGCCTCTAGTGGTTCCTCTTCTTGAAATATCCTCTTTCTGCTTTTTGAGTGGATACAGTTTTGTTTATGCTGTAAACATGGCTGAGGTGATACATTTTGCTTGGGGATTCTTGGACTCTTGTGTAAAGTTGTCTCACTTGGCAATCTTATATACATGTTCATGAAAGTTCATATCAGCTCAACTCTCCTTTATTATAAACCATTGTCTGAGAGTCTATAAATATGTTACTGGTAGAAACCACTTCAATTTTGTGTTGAAAATATAATTTGTGGCAAATAATTATTTGTATAATAAAGAAGGTAAGAATCCTAAATGTATTTCAGAAAAAAACTCATTTAATGGTTCTTTTCACTAGAAGCAAAATCCCAAGTATTTCAGAGATCAAATTTCTTTATAACTCTTATTAAAATTCATGTTAATATTTCAATAGTTTCATAGATGAATAAATTCATATTTTCAAAATCCTATTATTAAACAATTAAATATATATTAAATATCAAGCTCTAGAGCATTAGAAGAAGCCCTGAAGGGATAAAAAGAACTATGACTGCTAATCATTAAGAGAGGTAGATCTGTAAGCAAATGTATTATGGTGTATTATCAGAAGTAAGTTTCCACTGCAGTTCTAACTCTGAAGAGGAAGTATCCGATTCCATTAAAGTAAGGAGAGTTAAATGCAAGCTTGTGCAGGAAAGAGATGGTAAGTTTAAGAGTCAAAGATTAACTGTTTTCTGAAAAAGGAAAAGAAGGAAATTAAATGAATAAGGATTATGCATCTAAATTAATGAAGAGAAAGAAAAACAAAACAGTACATTTAGAAAATTAAAATTCTCTCACACTGACTATGGTGTGTAATGGGGAGTAATTAGTGAATAAATATAAAGCTGAGACATGTAGAGGTCTTTCCTTGGGTCATGTGTTATTTCATGCTGCGAGTTTCTGACTTTTTGGAGATAACAGGAAGTCTTGGCTAGGTTTTAGTTGAAGGAGTGGCACAATCATTGATACAGACAAAAGTGGAACAATGTGAGCAATGTCTACACTCTGAAGAGCCAATACTAGAATGGTTAGAATCAATTTAAAACAGAAATAATATTTTCAAATTTTTTATTACAGTAGTACATGTGTGCAGTGCATAATGATTACATGCCTCATAGGAAGTTGGTATACACACAAAGCACATCTTAATTATTTTTAAATTCTCTTCCTACTCCCTCCCTCACTATGTCCCCTCCTCTTTTACAAAAGATCTATTTCCTATCACCTCTCTTTTATTTTTTGCTGTTTATTTGCATTGGGATATCTCTTACAGGAGGAATCATAGAACAGTTTAGAAGCAGTTTTAAGACCTAAGGAGATATGAAATGAAGCAAATAAGTAATAATGGAAATTATTTGTATCTGAAGCTAAATGGGATAATACAATTAAACACGACATTGTCTTCTGTTATATACTGTGTATCGGGAGCACATAACATAGATAATACTTAACAGATTTCTAACTTTGATAGCCAATTTCACAGTGATGCTATTAAAAACAACAGTGGTACCAAAAAGAAATGGAATATGCTAGTACAATTTTTAGGTAATGAAATTACCTATTAATATTAATGTACAAGCAATAATGATTCCATAATATTGCTTACTAATGTTTGTCTTGCTTTGGTAGTCTCCTGTGATTCTTTTTAACCACAAATAGAAAAATAATGAGAGTGATTCATTGCTATTGTCTACCAATACTAATGGTGTTCTTGATGAATTCAAGTAGAAATGTGTAAGAGGTCAAATTATCCACATAAAATGAAAAAGTATGGAAGTCAGTATTCAAATAAATGTACATGTTTGTTTTTATCTTTCCATTTTGAATTATTCCATATATAATTCACTAGAGTCATTCCACAAGATTAGCGTTTGCCACAAATAGCCCCCCAAATGAAGGAAACACACTATCTTCACAGTAATTTTGATCACAGCATGATTTCCCTAAAGGGTAATAGAATGGTGTTGTGTATGAGAATCAGATTCTTTGTTAGTTCATCTTTCTGTTCCTCTTTTAGGTTCTATTTCTATTTTTTATTGTGGTTTCATATAGAAAATTAATAAGCTGAAAGTTGCAAATGAAATTTGAAAGCTAGTCAAGGTAGTATTATTGGTGAACTTCTAACAGTAATTATACCAAATACTGTTAAAGAATTTGATATCATAAACACTTATTCTGTAAGCGCTGATGCAAATTTTTTCCTTGCATCCAGGTTGCTAAGCAACAGGCTTAAAATGTTTTTGTTGACCATAAATACAATGCTGTGCAGTCCCAAAAAGCATACGCATTTCCCCCAATCATTTTTGGGCTATCGTATCACACTATGCAAACCATGCTCTTGAAATAACTGTGTTCTGTATAAATGAAACTGCTCCATATGATATAGAAGGACTTTCTTATATGATTCAATTTTTTTTCAGGTTAGTAGCAAATGTGGCAGCACACCTGTAGGGAAAAAACAAATATCATATATTTAATTAATTTTGATTCAAGTGGTAAAACACTTATTTTTGAAACATGTGAAAAATAATCAAAAATACGTATTAAAATTGTTCTTGCTATATAGCAAAATATAGCAATTATTTAAGTCTTTATTCTAAAATTAGGAGATATTGAATATCATTATCACTGATTTTATGTTTTATTATTTATTTTGGTTAATGCATGCCATGTGTATTTATCATAATATCAGCGTAAAATTAATTGAGAGAGAGTGAGGAACAGAACTGCAAAAGAAAGCATTTATAGTATCTTCCAGAACAAGTAGAAAAAGAACTGATGATTGTTTATTACATATCAGATATAAATTCAGCAAATCTAAAGTTCCAGGGGCTGTAATTACAGCATTAAGATATGGGAAGGTTATGTAAAAATTTCATTAGATATGGGAAGTTTATATAAAAGATAAATATAAAAGAGAAGAAGTACTTGATGTTGCTTGTGCTTTCTTGGGAAAATAAAACTAATATTTATTCATCCTTATGATTTGATATTTTAATAAATAGGTTTCTAACATACCAAGAAATAAAAATAAAATAAATTTTTAAAATTCAACTTAATTTATAAAGTTCAGTTAGGAAATTTGACTTAAGGATGCAGACTATGTGATCTCTAGTCAATGGTATACATTATTATTTTAAATTATGAATATAAATTGTATTACAATACATTTTTTTAAACTGTATATCCTTTTATTGGTACATATTAGGTATACAATATAGTGACATTCATCACTGGAAATTTGCACCTTTACATACTCTCTTCCTTCTTATTTTTCCCCCTTCCCCTACCCTCCCTTCAATCCCTGCATCCCTCCCTATTTACAAAGACTTTGCTTCCTTTTTTAATTTTCTCATATTAATTCCATTCCCTTCTTTCCTTTACCCTACCCCTCCCACTTCTCTTTCCCCTTTGCCCCTTTTCTTTCTATTTCACGTTATCTATTATAACTTTTAGTCCTTATTTACACTTTCAATTTCTCATTCTAGAGAAACTATTCGGTATTTACATGTGTGTGTCCTATTTATTTCACTTAAGAGTATCACCTCCATGTGCATCCATTAAGCAATACATGTCTCTAACATCATTTTTTATGTCTGAGTAGTACTCCATTTTATTAAAAAACCCACATTTTCTTTATCCTGTCTCCAGTTGATGGGCATTTGGGCTGTTGCCAAGTTTTAGCTATTACAAACTGTGCTGCTATGAACATGGGTGCACATATATCACTGTGGTATGATTCTTTTAATTCTTTGGGGAAGATACCCAGCAGGGGAATAGCTGGGTCAAATAGAACTTTTAGTCCTAGTTCTTTGAGGTATCTCCATACTGATTTCCACAGTGGTTGCACCAGTCTACACTCGCACCAGCGGTGGAGCAGGGTTCCTCTTTCTGTGCAGCAGCCCCATCAGCATTTGTTTTTGGTTGATTTCATGATAGCAGCCATTCTTTCTGAAGAGAGGTGGAATCTCAGCGTTGTTTTCACCTGCATCTCTTGAATGACCAGTGATGTTGAACATTTTTTCATATGTTGATTTGCCATTTCTACTTCTTTGTGTGAGAAATGTCTGTTCATTTCAGATGCCCATTTTCGGATTGGGTCTTTAAATTTGGGAGGTCTGATTTTTTTAACTTCTTTATAGATTCGAGATAGTAGACCTTTGTCTGAGGTACCATTGGTGAAAACTTTTTCCTATATTGTGGGTTGTTTCTTCACACTGTTGGTCGTTTCTCTTGTTGAGCAGAAGCTTTTTAATAAGAAGAGATCCACTTGTTGATTGTTTGTGCTAGTTCATGCACAACTGAGGTTTTGTTCATAAAATCTTTTCCTACACCAATGTCTTCAAGAATTCTACCTAACCTCTTTTCCAGCCAGTTCAGCATTTCTGTTTTAATATTTAGATCTTTAATCCATTTTGATTTTAGTTTAGTGCATGGAGAGAAATATAGGTCTAGTTTTACTCTTTGGCAAGTTGAAACCCAATGTTCCTAGCACCATTTATTAAAGAGGCTATCTTTCCTCCAGTGAGGGTTTTTGGCTCCTTTGTCAAAGATGAAGTGGCTGAGTGTGTCTGGAGTTGTTTCTGCATCTTCTAATGTGTTCCACTGGTCCTCAGGTCTGTTTCTTTGCCAGTACCATGCTATTTTTAATCACAGTAGCTTTGCAGTATAGTTTCAAGTTGGGGATTGTAATACTCCCTGCCATGTCTCTGTTACCTAGAATTGCTTTCGCTATTCTGGGTCTCTTCTTGTTCCAAATGAATTTTTGGATTGTTTTCTCAAGATCTGTGAAGTATGGTATTGGGATTTCAATTGGGATTGCATTGAATCTATATAGTGGTTTTGGAAGTATGGCCATTTTCACTATGTTGTTCCTTCCTACCCAGGAGCAAGGGATGTCTTTCCATTTTCTGATATCCTTTTCAATCTCTCTTTTCAAAGTGCTATAGTTTTCAGAGAAGAGATCTTTGATTTTTTTTTGTTAGGTTGAATCCTAGATATTTCAGTTTTTTGGATGCTATTGTTGGCCCTATTTCTGTCTCAGTGAGTCTGTATTTTGTGTAGAGGAAAGCTATTGATTTTTGTGTGTTGACCTTGTATCCAGCTACTCTACTGAATTTGATTATTAAGTCTAGAAGACTTTTGGTGAAGTTCTTGGGGTCTTCTATATAGAGTATCATGTCATCTGCAAATAATGACAATTTGACTTCTTCATTTCCTATCTTTATTTCTTTTCTTTCTTTCTCTTGTCTAACTGTTGTGGCTAATGTTTCCAAAACTATATTGAATAGGAGTGGTGATAGCGGACATCCTTGTCTTGTTCTTGATTTTAGTGTGCAGAATTTCAATTTTTTGACCATTTAGTATGATATTGGCTGTTCGTTTTTCATAGATTGCTTTTATCAGTTTGAGGTAATGATCATCTATTCCAATTTTTGTAGGGTTTTGATCATAAATGTGTGTTGGATTTCATCGAATGCTTTTTCTGCATCAATTGAGCTGATCATATGGTTTTTGTCCTTGGCTCTATTAATATAGTGTATACAAATACACCTTTGAAGGAATTGGTACAGGTATGTTGATTCACAGCTTAAAGTCCATGTAATTATTTTAATAAGTTGCAATTTTCACATTAATGTATTTCTTGAGAGGACTAGAGTATATATGGTTCATCACTTACTTAGGGATAAATTTTTAAAAGCTCTGTAAATACACGAAAATCAAAAGATATATTAAAATATTTTTTAAAATTCTATGCTTATACTGAAATGGAATATCAAGATATATATCCAAGAGATAATAGTAACGGAAAACAGGTAGCAAAAGGAAAGCCTCTAAGTTCTTGGTATTAATTATTTTTTCGTATTAAAATTGTATATTTGTCCTTTACATTTTGCTTGCATACAAATTGTGCATTATGTGTTGCAGTCCCAATTCTGTCTCTAACTGTGCTGTCTCTGATGGTGCCTGGTCAATAATATTAAGGAGCTAGAGCTCTGAGTTCAGACTCCAGGGAGATAAAGTTGCAATTCTAGTAAGCGTGAACTCCCTTCTCTTTTCTGTGCCTCCTTCTACTCATCTTTGCAGGCTGTATAATAAAGCTACACAATTTACAGTATTACTGTGATATTTGAAAAAGATATCAACTCATGAAAGAAACACAGAGCTATAACAATTCCATGAAGATATTAACTATTTTTATTACACAAAATTGTAGTCCTTGTTAATGTTTCCTTTCTTCAGTCTCAACACTTGAAATAATCAGAGAAGCTCTCAATTGCCCTGAGTGCAGAATCCTGGAAGAAAGCCTTTTAAAACAGAAACATTTTAATATTTCCCCTAACAAGTACTTCAGGTCTTGTTCCAGTTTTGAGCTAAGAACTTGGTGACTAGAAGTGAAGCTGATACTGTCCTCCTAATAAATTGTGTGAACTCTTTATCCCCAGGTTTTCACTTCATGCCCTAAGGATGGCTTCCAAACCTTCAACTGTCATAGCTTCACAAAATCATATGTAATGTAAGAGACTTTTTAAACTATGGGTAGAAATCTTCCTCAAAATTCCACTCATCAGATTTGGAATCATGTGTTAGAATTGAGTCACACTTTCAATCCTAACCAGTAAGTAATAAAGGATGTGGAATTACAATACTTGATTTAGACAAACTGTTCTTCCCTTAAGCTGTTAAAGAAGCTGTGTTAATTTGACATATTGGGCCTTGAAAACCGAGTTTCACAACAAAGAAAGACAGTTGTTAACCAACAAATAGTGTCTGACACCAACAATATACATACAGTTGGCTGCTCTGGTCTCACGTGTTAAACAGGAAGTGGGTCAAGAAACAGTATTTTTTGTAATGAGAAGATTTTCTGGAAGAGTTGAATACTAATTACCTGATAAATGTAATATCAACAGTATTCCTGAATGATTTTCATTTATAAATTATTTAGATTGTGTGCTGTTAAGCCTACTAAATTTTAATTTTACATTACTTTTAATGTGTAAATAAAATTTCTAATAGCAAGTATTCCTTTTCAATGAAGAATTAGATATTTTATTATCAAGTAATAACTTTAAAAATCCAGAAAAAATTAAGTGCTTCAAGTGATGTACACATTTAACATGGATAAATTATTTAGAGTTTAAAAATGCAAATTGTAAGAATACAATGCTTTTGGTTTTGAATTTCTGTGTATGTTACTAGACAAAAGCTTACAGAGTTTTTACTGATAGATCAAATTCATTACACGTATTAAAAGCATGAATATGCCAAGCACTAGCATAAATGTATGTGATTATGTTTAAAACAGCTGAAGATGTAGAATACATTAAATATATTAACATGTAATACCATAGAGAAGCACAGAGGGACATGTCTAAATGCAAGCTATTCTATTTACTTCGATAAATAGAATTTTTAGTCAGTAGAACCACAGATGATTGCAAAAGTAAAGTTATACATTTCTGTTTATATATCAAAAAGTTTGCATGAATTGAAGTTTCATTTCTGATCCATATCAATTTGTAAAAGTAAGCAATTCAGTTTAGTACAAAATATATTCTTATGAAGCACAGCAAAATCCAATTTACTAGTAGAATCTATTTGAATTAAATATAAAAGACTAATCTTCATATAATCTCTTACCTGTGATGATGAAAAATCAATCTGTACTTAAAGTGAACACTTACCCTGATTATTTTCATTTTTACTGAATAGAAATTATCTTCTATAGGGAAAAAAGTATATGGAAAGGCCACATTACATATTTCTGTGGCTAGTAAACTTAATACAACTATAATAAATAAATGAAAGACTATCCATATTTTCTTAGTCATACAGAGTGAAACTATATAACAATTTTTTCTTAAAATCATGTTCAAAAAATATAAATGCTTCCCAATTCCCATAGATTTCTCCTAAACAACTGCTCAAACCCTCTGAAGATGTCACCATTCAGATGATCCTATGCAATGTTGTACAAAGTAGAAATTGACATGATCTTTGTAATATTTATATGTAAAAACAAATAGTTAAAATAAAGAAATATGAAATGTAAAGATGGAATTACACTATAAGAAATCAAGTTTTATCACAAAGTTGCAACATTTGTTGGTTTTGAGTAGGGAATTGATTTGAACTCATCCATAACGGTAAAAGCATCACTCTACCATGTATTAGGAACAAACGCAATAAGGGACATATACTGGGAAATCAGTTAGGAGGATTAGTGATAATCCAATAAATAAACAAGATGATTTCTACCATGGAGGTGATTAAAAAGTGATATTCTGATTAAAATCTGAATTTGTAAACAATAAAATTTTTATGTACATTAGATATCACATATGATAAGACATATCTTCAATTATTTTAGCTTGATCAACAATAAACAAGAAAGTTCACTTTTTCTCAAGTGGGAATTAACTGGGAAGCAAGATCGTGGAGGTTTGGGGGAGGGGACCATAATTGTCTAGTACACTAGTGCAAATAGTGATGTTCTAAAGAGAAGTTGAGAAATTAAATATAAATTATGGAGGCATCATTACACCGTGATTACATCAAAACTGCTTCATTAAAAATACCTGATTAGCTCTAATTTCTTATTCTATGCATTTTTCAAGATATCTAATATCACAGTTATTTCTAAAATACTTTAAATTGTTAAATTAAAATGTTTTGTCTTTAATTAGAATTTTTCTCTATTACATACCATACTATTTATTTAGTCTCCATAATATTTTTCCATTTTGAAATTTTCTCTAGATGATTTTCTAGTCTATTTTCAAGTATTAGTACCCATTTTACTAGGTCAGTATATTGTGCTACTAATGTGTCTATTATATTTAATGCTTTCAACATTGGCCATTGGTAGTTCTTTCAGTTTGCTTCTGTGTCCCTTCAATATTTCTCTATCTTGGTGTTCTTTTCTAAAATCAGCTGTATTACCAAGGATCGAAGTTTCTTTTATTAAAGAATTTTATTAGAAACAAAGATTGTAGGATTATAAGTGCTTGCTGCCCATGGGATGTCATTACCACTAGGATATCTCTGCTGAAAGAATAAAGGTATGTGTGCATGATCTTCAATTCCAGAATGTCCCAGCATTTCTAAGTACTCCATAATCCTTAATTCTCTTTGTAAACTGTATTGTTGCCTTTTTTGCTAATCCTTTATCATGGTTATCCCAATTCATGATATTCAATCCCAAATCCCATGCCATGTATTTTAGGTTTTTCTCATGAGAAAAACTCCACTTCTGGGTGCTAATATTTTGGTGTTTTAGCTACTAATTAGATAATACTAATTCACTCTAAGCCTTGGTAATAATCTACTCCAAACTTCAATAACCTGCATAACAATAATGTCTTATGTGCACACCTGTAATCCCATTCCTCCAGAGGTTGAAATAGGAAGATCACAAGTTGAGGCCAGGCTGAGCAGCATAGGGAGAGCCTGTTATGGTTTATATCTAGATGTCCCCCCAAAACCTCATGCAGTGATAGGTGATTCGGAGGTGGCTGAATCTAGGGTGTGTGATGCTGGGATCAAGGATCCAACGCTAGGATTAACAGCATGAGGGCTACCCTCCATAAGAGTGAGTAGCCTGCATGAGATATAAAGAAAAAGTGTGATCACTTGTTGCTTGTTGCCATACTGTTTCTGCCCTGCTTTGCCATGGATTGTTAGTCCACTGCAATGCCCCTCTGCCATGCCACCCTGCCTTGAGCCAGCTGTGAACTGAAACCTCTACAAATTGTAAGATAAATAAACTTTCTTTTAACTTTGGGTGTTGGGTATTTTGTCTCAGCGATTAGAAAAACTAAGACAGAACTGTCTCAAAACAAAACAATAATAATGACTTATGTGCATGTTCATAGATCTATGTCCATGTTATGAAATCAGCAATTATGGACTGGGGTTTGGTAGGTGGCTCTATTTCAAACACTGTATTGGTATGCTTGAGCTCCTCATTATGGACTGGGCTCAGCTTGAAATGCTAAGGACATGCCCATCCACTGAGAGCCACTTTAAGCCCTCCTCTTTTCTCATATTGTATAATATCAGCTTAATGAAAACAATTCATATGGTATAGAGCATAGATACATGGAAGCATGGATAATTAGAACTCATAATGCAATGTATTGCACTATCATTAAATTTATAATTATTTACATTAATCATCTTGTGTTTAATTTAATTTAGTTCATTATTATAGACTGCTTGGTTAATAAAACAGCTAAAATATAAGCCAAAATCGAAATATACAACCTGTTATGACTTTAAATATTATAAATTACCAATTCTCCAGGATAAATATATTTATTTATGTAAGCTTTTTAACCTCTGAACACTAATTTTAACTCATTTCCTTCCTAGTATATCTTCATCAATATAAGAGAGATCAATTCTGACCTCAAGAAGGCAAACAGATCAGTTTTCAAAGCAGATTTACTCACTTTAGTGTGACAATAGTTTTCCCTTTGGGCTTTCTTTGGAGGAAGGTTGGGTAATCTATGAATTTTCATAATTTTGCTAACAGCTTCTTCTCCATTCACAATTTTTATAATTATTTGCTTATGCATATTTGTCTCACTAATGTTCTGCCACTTATGTACACAATAACCTTTCAAATTTCTCTTGAAGGCAGTCTCATGGGAAATCATCTTTATTCACCTCCAAACCAGTAAAGGACTGGTGTCACTCATACTGAGAAACAGAACAAAGGTGACTGAGAAGACATTTGAACTCAGGCTTCTTGGTTTCCCATGATCTATGCCTTCTTGCCTTTCTGAGAAGACAGAGATATTCTGGGAGTAGCAGTTGTACTTGACTCTTTGTATCTTGCAATGTCCATAGCAATACTTAATCATCTTCCTATCCGTGAGTTATAGATAAACAAGTTCTCTTTTCTGTTTGTGTTTTGTGTGCCCTCCTACATTCAGCCTGGCCCAGTATTCATTCTATTTAATGACCACAGCTTTTAGCTTTCTCTTCCACTGATACCAGTTGACACAGCCACTTTCCATACAGTCTGAGAAACTGGATGATATGTCCACCACAGATCAATGGTTATAATTGTACGTAACTGCTAACAAAATCTCCAGACATTAGTAGGCCAGATCTAACTTAACTTGCACTCCCATAACAAAATATCATAGGCCAGGTCACTTAAAACACAAAAAATTATTTCTCGTAGTCTGTTGGCTTGATACCCAAGACAAGAACATCTTCATGATTGAGTTCTTCTGGGGCTCCCTTTCCTGGCTTCACAGTGTCCTCACATGGCAGAGAGAGCCCTGTCTCTTTATCTTCTGACTAGGACACTTCTCCCACCATGAGTGAGCCTCTATCCCCATGATCTCATCTAAACCTAACTGCATCCAAAATCCTCTTTATAGCATCACTTTGAGATCTATGTTTTCAACTTATAAATTTAGAGGAGCACAATCATTCATTCTATAAAATCTGCAAACTAAGACTTTGTTTAGAATATACAACTGAAACAACACCATGGTGATCAACAATAATGACAGCAATAATAACACCCCTAATGTGACCCACACAAGCTGAACTGAGCCACCCAAACTTCTGGATCCCTGCCAACTTCCAGATATGGGCACATTCAAAGAATTAAAGTTTCTTCAATGAAATTAAGGCTGTTTGATTTAGGAAAATTTATGATCACATAAGAACTTCATAATATATCCTTTCCTCTTTGTCTCCCCAAGGAGGCTCATGGATATTAAACAGAGTAATGGTGCACTAGAGGAAAAAAAATGCCTAGTCATTTCATTGAATACACCAGAGTGGCTCTGAGCTGTCAGAAATCCTTGTTGAATCAAAATGCCAAAAGGGTAAATAGCGCTCTATTGGGCTGCCATGATAAATGGAGTTTTGCCTCTAGTCCATTTCAAGGTAGAAGAGTGAATCCAACACAAATGCACTTGAGTTCCTTTCAGAGTTCTTAAGAGACTACTTGGAAAAGAAATAAGTGACAACTATTGTCTCTCCACATCAGGTATCAAACTATTTTGAATGCCATTACTAAAGAATGATCAAGTGCCAGACTGTGAAATCTCATTCTGTCATGTTAAAACAGTAAACTAAAATTACAACATCTTCTTTCCAGGTATGTTCTACTCAGGAAAGGCAAATCAATACCTCTGCTGCAAAAATGAAAGATATATCTATACATTTTCAAAGGCAAAAGATAGCTGTGGAGTAAATAAAATATAAGTAAATATTCCAGGGGTGGGATAGATTTTCCTGAGGAAGCTGCTAAGGTATAGGGTTTTTTATACCCTTGTGAGCATTTGCGGATTCTAGGCATAGTCTTTCGCTCAAGCATAGTTCAGAGACTCTATTGGAGAAAGGAGAAGCCAGGAAGCATTTAGTTGACACGCAGTGCTGGAATAATAAAGCAGGAAACCAAGAAGGCTCAAATACTTGACCAACTCTCTCCTAAGAACATTTTCTGAGCCTTGGGATATCTGGAAGTCTGGGGAGTTAATAAAATATGTTCTGAAATACAGCCTGAAATGTTTTACAATCTATAGTGCTTGAGAAGCAAAGCCCTGCTGAGAGAAAGTGTGTTCTGGATATCTGTCAGATTTTGAACCTTCATGAGAAGGTGAACAGGAAATCTGGTTGGGAACTTTTAAAAGGCAGAACATGAAGTTTTATTTTATAAATCTCCAGAGCTATCAGCTTTTTCATTGGCAAATATATCATGGTAATATCTCTAAAGACAATGAAAAAAATAGGGCTCGGATAGCTTCAAACTATTTCTAAATAATTACAAAACTTCACAGAAGAAGCAGGTTGCTAAAGCATTCACCTTTTGCCTAGTTTAGGAGCCACTGAAAATGCATATAGGACCCAGATCTGTGCTTTACGTGAAGACAGAGCTATGTTCTCCGTCAGGGTTTCCACACCTGCAGTTCACTTGCCTGGAGTATTCTTTCCCCTAATTCGATCCACTGCAGTCATTCTCACTCTTGACACTTTTAGCTTACTTATCACCTGCTCAGAGAAGCTGTGTGTAGCCAAATTATTGAAGATCCATCATCCGCAACTGTTTAAAACAACTTGGATGTCATTCATCTATTTCTCAAGCAATTTCCCATTCTAAAATATTAGCTTAATGAGGTAGAGATGTTTGTTTGTTTGTTTGCTTATTTGTAACAAGGTCTTGCTATGTAGTCCAGGCTGACCTTGAACTTATGATGCCCCTGCCCCAGCTTCCTGAGTGTGGCCACACCTAGCTATAGGGATCATTTTTGTGTTTTTCCCTTTTGTATTTGTTTGCAACACCAGCACGTAACAGGTATGCAATTATCACTGAATAAATATCAATCTGATTAAACTTAATGAATATATAAAATATTATTTTAAGATATATGCTGTTACAGTCATTATGCTAATTTCCTATTTATTTTTGCCATATATATTTTAGGTGATTTTTTTACCTTGTCCCAGGTTGCAAGTTTCATTATTCTTTTCATTAAAGAAGACAATATGTACAAGCAAAATATGTTATTCACCTTTTGATATGTCATTTTGTTAAATTATAGATCTATAAATAGTTGTATCTTACCATTATATTAAGGACCAATAACAACACAGTAATATTTAATGAACATACAAATATTTGTATGTTGTAAGGAAACACATTTATCTTGTTGTTGTGGTGGTATGTTTGTTGTTTTTCTAGGGTCTCACTATGTTGCCTAGACTGGACTTAAACACCTGGGTCAAGGGATCCTCCTGCCTCAGCCACCCAAGTAGTGGGGATTATGGAAGTGCATCACCACATCTGGTTAGGAAACACAGTTATTGTACATTGCTTAAAATGATTTTCTTTTTTGAGACAGGGTTTCACTATTGTGGTTCAGGCTGGCCTTGAACTTACTATGTATCCCAGGCTGGCCTGGAATTTACACCAATCTCCCTGCTTCACATTCCAAGTGTTGAAATTATAGACCTGCACCACCATGCTCTGCTTAAAATGATTATTTTAGGATTGAAAACTTATATAAGTAATTTCCTTATTTTCCAATTTTCATTTGATGATAGATAATAGTGTTTAGATTTCCAGTGTGTTATTCTTGACTTGACATTTATTTACAGCTATCCTTTTGACAAAACAAATCAGTGTTGAGCTTCAGTAGGCTGAGAAATTTAACATGATTAGTTCTCATTAATGTCAGAGTTAAGCTTTTTTCATATAAAAAAGCAGATCCGTTCCAATGAGAACCTTACAGAACCCAAATATCTGTCACACAGTGATTGTCCTTACTTGCACCATTAATTTCAGGTCAACTAACAGAATGCTAAAGGAAGAATAGCACAAAAATGCATGTCTAAAAGCTTAAAATATGTAATAGATTTCATGAAATAGATACTTAATGCAACAATTAAATATATATTCTGTATGCTTTTCACTGTAATTTTAATGGCATCATTTTAGTTATAATATTAAAAATTTGTAGTCAATTTTAGTGATTACAAAATGCACAAAATAATAAAAAGTAAATAATCACTCCTACACCTAAAACCATGTGAAAATAAACATTATTGTATTGGTAGATGACTTTGTTTCCCTCACTATTGGTATGCTGGAGGTTGAGGGAGACTAAATCCCTCCCTTGAAATTTTCAGGAGCATTTTTTATTTTTTATTTTTATTTATTTATTTATTTATTTTAAAAAATTATTTTTGGTACCTGGGGTCAAAGTTGGGTCCTTGCGCTTGCGGCAGCGGGTGGTGAAACCACTGAGCTAAATCCCAAGCCCTCACGAGCATTTTTTAAATAAACCCTCCAGGAAAATAGAATGTTCTGCAAAAAAGTGAGTTTGGAGTTCTGGAACTGTGAATTTTATTATAAAAGCAATTATAAATAACAAGATTGTAAAAACTTTTAATGAGCTAGGTTTAAAGAACACTTTTTATCTTGCATTTTTACCTAATACTCGAAAATATAATTTTTCATGTTATTGGCAGAACTTCAAGGTGAATATAAAAGAATGCAATAATTAAGTTGTTTACATATTCCACATAATAAATGAAATACATGTAAAGTATTTGAATATCAGTCTACTAGCCCTTTTACTACTCATGGGCACTGTGTTGCCTCTTTGTTTATAAAAGAGCATAAAACAACCACCAAGAGAAATTCTATAAGGAAAGTAACAGGTGGAGTCCTACACAGAATCAAAGGAAGAGTCTCGATGCTAAACAGAACAAAACATAACACCATTGCAATGTTCATTATAAGGAAAAAAGAAAGGAATTACATATTTATTGAACATAAAATTCATTATGAAAATCTAGGAACCTGAGTATAATAAGTAATCTGTTCTTGAATAAATGTATCTTTTAAAAGTTTAAAGTGTAATGGAACATAATTGATATGGTGTCTGACAGAAAAATAACCATACCACTTCTAATCTTAAAGCATATATTACATGTGAAGCAAAAGGAGGCCAGCCAGGTGTGGTGGCACATGTAGTCCCAACACTAGGGAGGCAGAAGCAGGAGGATTGGCATGAGTTGGAGCCTGAACTACATAGCCAGACCCTATCTCAAAAAAATTAGATAAATAAATAAGTAAGTAAATAAATAAATAAATAGGCCTTCAATATGATTTCCAGCTTTGTGGCTTTCACACCAGGTTTTAGTCAGTAGTAGAAATCAAAAGACAATTGAATTTTAGAGTCTGGCATTGCTTTTACTCGGGACATCCTGAATCTGTACCTATAAAGTTAAATACAGTGTTGGAAAATACAGGACTAATTCAGAAAAGAACTCTGGCCTGAGCTAAGCATTCGATAATTGCAGACAAAATAATTGCTGTGGTCAAGATAAACAAATTTAAAAACAGAGAGCAGTGTTCTCAGAGTTGTGAGAGAACAAATTTATTTTATTTGGCTGATGTAGTGTTTCATATTCAGTACATATGATTTTAGGTAGACATTTATTCACCCTTTAGGTGACCACCCACCCTTTTGCCTTCTGTGAATGCATAAGCTCAATTACATCACTTCAGTTCTCACTGCAGTGTTCAACACTTGTAAAAGATTTTAAAAAATGGAAAATCTTAGGACTCAGCTTTGGGAAATCAAACTGCCCTTGATTTGTGAATATGACATTTTTTTAGCAACCCTTATCAAAATATCCCTGATGCAGAACCAGGCTTTATTTGCTACACGTATGAGCATATTGAGGATCCATGCTTTGATTATTGTGTGAGTTTTCAAGGGCCCCCATAACCAGGCACAACAAATTGAGTGGCTTAAACAATGAAACTGTTTTGCTTCACAATTCTGGAAGCCAGAAGTCTCAGATAGAGTGTCGCAGGACTGGGTCCTCCCAAGGGCTGCAGGGAAGAATTTGATCCATGTCTCTTCCTCAGCTTCAAATCATTTTCTGGAAATTTTTGGTGTTCCTCAATGTGTAAAAGAACAGCTAGATCTCTAATTTCATCTTCATCTGATATTCTCTTGTGCAGGCTTCTCTGTGTCCAAATTTTCTCTTTTTACAAGGACATCAGTCATACAGGATGAAGTTGCACTCTACAGACCTCATCTTAACAAAATGCACCCAAAGTAGGTCATATCGTGAGTGGATGGAGCTAAAACTTACAAGTTTGAATTTTGAGAGTAAAAAGTTCAACCCTTAACAGTAGTTATAGTACTACCATAGGAATGTCAATTGCTTTAAACATTTTCAAATGATTTCTCTAGTTTCTATATTCATCATGGATCTGTAATTTTGAATATGCAGAGTGGTTCAAAGGCACAAAACTTATCTAAAATTGTCAAGGCTGGGAATTGAGAAGTTTAGAAAGGCAAAATTAGAGCTAATATATGTCAGATAAGACCTTTTTTGTTTTTACTTTGGAATTCTCAGAATAGTTGTCTCATGACCTGCCTTTACCAAATAAGCTGCCGCTGTTGCCTCTAGTTTGGGTCAGGGGAAAACCCTATTCCCAAGTATCTGGGGATTCTTTCTACCCTTTGAAATTCTGCCTTCAGACTTTCACTGTTCCTCAATCAGCCTCGGAGAATCCCTTGTACATTAGGTTTTGACTCTTTTACTGTCTATATAAATAGAAGCCATCTCTCAGGAAAACATTTGTGGATCTTTGTTTGCCTTCTTCAGTAAACATTATGTCTCTGCATAAGGTGCTGCTAATGGTGATTTTTCTGAATCTCTTCTCTATTTTCAGAAGTATTACATTTTTCAAAATCAGTGTTATGGGTCATCTTGAAATACCTGTCAATGTGGTATAACTTAATTTTACCAAAAATTCCTTTACATTTACACTTATGACATACTCGTGGAACTTTACCTCCCTGTTTTCCTGTTAATGTGGTTATATATTTTTTTTATTTTCTTCCCTTTGAAAATCAGAGAAAAATATCTATGCTCATGTGACTCTTAAAAAAGTGGTAATCTTTTTTTCCTTTAGAACAATCAATAGTTTTAAAAGACACTTTCATATGTGAGTAGTAAGAGTAAGCATATAATATGTTTGCATATAACTATGGCCTTTTCCACAAGGAAATTCAAAAGTGCCACTCTTCAGTGGTTCTGTTGCCTACCTTGCAAGCTCAAGGTTCCAAGTTTGATCCCCGGTACCCAAAAAACCAAAAAAACAAACCAAAAAAACCAAAAGTGCTGCTCTTCACTTTGGAAGGTCCACTGCAAGAACTGTAATATTTTTCATATGGGGTAGTGTCCTAGTATCCCCAAATGGTAAGTAATCTACTAGATCCATAGTGAAAAGAGAACATGCCTAAAAGACAATTACTTGAATTATATTATGAAGTGTCGTGAGTAGTTATAAGGACTGTTTACATATTAGAAAGTATACAAATACTGTTATGTATAAAAGGCTCCAAAATATATTAAAATAGGGCTGGGGATTTAGCTCAGTGGCAGCATGCCTGCCTCACAAGCACAAGGTCCTGAGTTTGATTCCTGGTACAGTAAAAAAAAAAAAAATATATATATATATATATATATATATAAGTATATAAATAATTACCGTATAACTAATGGAAGCATTAGGTCCATAACAGAAAAAAATCCTTTACGTTCCTAAAAATGTATCTTAGTGGTGTTATATAATTTATTTAAGAATAGTAGGTTTTACAATACAGTAAAACCTTGGATTGTGAATAAGTTGTTCTGTGAGTGTTCTGCAAGATGAGCAAACATTTCCAGTAAATTTTTACTTGATAAATGAGCAGAGTCTTAATATACAAATAGTAAGTGATACTGAACATCACAACCCCCCCCCCTCTTGGATTATGGATGATCATCTCCCAGTAGCAAGAATTTATGGAAGAAATTTCATCTGCAGATGAGGAGAAAAAGGTAGAGTAATCCCTCACTTTGAATGAGATTAGAAAGATGCGTGAAATATTAGAAACAATGCAAAATTTTGTACAAAAGCCCCACCTGCATAAGGGTGTAACAGAACAAGAGATGAATCTGTTTAACAACAATGCAATGTCACATTTCCACAAAATGCTTAAAAAAAAAAACAAAATCAAGTGTCACTGGATAGGTTCCTTGTTAAATTTGCATACAGAAACAAAGATTCCATTGAGCCTATACAATAGATAGAAGTGATTCTGCTAGTGATAGTGAAATTCATTCCACACAATAACCTTCCATTCTCTTGTCTCACAGCAGCCATGAACGTTTTCAAAGGCAAGGGGAGGTTAGTTTATTTTTCTTTATGTTTTGTATTTTATTATTTTGTGTTATATTACAGTATCAGAATCATTTTTATATGAATATTTTTGGGTTGTGGAACAAATCACCTGAGTTTCCATTATTTGTTTAGGGAAGTTCTCTTTGATATATAAGTGCTTTGGGTTACAACCATGTTTCTGAAATGAATTATGGTCACAAACCAAGGTTTTACTGTATATCCAATTGTGGCTTATACTGACACTTGGTCAGTTTTGATTGCAGTGAAATTTAATGTTAAATGATGTGATGATGTCACGAAAAGCAATGCTACAATATATTCATAAACATTTTAAGAAATAAACATGTTTAAAGGATGTAAGATGTAATGTATTGGAAACTGCTTGTTTCCGTGTTTTTTCATTATCAGAATAATACTGTTATTATCAGAATAAATGCATTAATATTCATACATGAGTTTTTTATTACATTACTTGAATGTTGAATATTCTGAAGTATTTTAGGAAGATTTTATGTTATAAACCCAGTTCCTTTAATATTTGTTTGGAAAACTAGATCTTTACATTCTCAGTATAAATGAATTTAAATTACAGTGTTTCTATTAGATTTAAAAAGAAGGTATTACAAAATATAAATTCTATCTTAATCCCTCTACTGTATCTAGTGCCCAGCAAGATCCAAACAGAAAATAATTTATTTTTCTTTCCCCACTTCATATGTAAGCTTGGGTTAAAGGTAAATTGGTCTGAAAAGTGGACATGTAGGATGATGGGACTTCTCCTGATTTGGCTTCCAAGATCTCTTCTCAACCTTCCATATATTTTTAAAATAGTTATTACAGAAACATCACCTTTTTATTGTATGATGCAATGAACTTTTTATGTAACTAAAGATACTTAACCATCTTCCAACATAAATATCTTATACTACAGCAGAATTATAAAACATTTGAGGTATGGTAAGCCCATTGGATCAAAAGACCATTGCAATTGAAATCAAGTTTATATCTTACAGTTCCCACAAAGAGGACCATTCCTTGACATTGGGGGCCACACAGGAAAGCACAAGCATTGGTCACAAAGCAGAGAGGGAGAAACTGTTGACAAGGACCTTTATCACTGTTTCTGTGGAAAAGAATAAGTGAGGCTGTGTAAGCAGAATTAGAATTGGATAGTTTCCAGCTCTAGGGTATAGAGAATAGTATTAGTTGTTTGATATCTGCCTCTCAGGTGATTTGAGCAGATGTATAATGGATGGTAGTGTAAGAGCCCGATAAGGAAGGTAATTAGTAACGGAGACTCTGAATTAGTTGGTGTATATTTGAAAAGTGTAATTCAGGAGAAGGACTGCCCTTGTGGAAGTGGAGGGAAGCAATGCACCCTAGAAGACAAGGCAAGGTAACAAATTCTATTATCATATTATACGGAATAGATGTGTTTTGTACATGCATAAAAGATATGCTAAACCATTTGTTTATAGAAACTAAAGTCATTTCAGTTGGTCACATAAAAATCTGAACTTCTCATGTTTTGTGTTTACATTCATCTCTGGATTTTCTGTAACCCTAAACTAAGTTGAAAATCTATTATTTCTGATATAATTAGGACAAGTGTTGAAGATAAAAAAAGAATAACGTACTCATGCAACTTGTCTTGAGGAGAACTTTAAAATATTGCTTTCTTCTCCCATTAACCCATTCAAGTCTCTTTTCCTTCAATTTGCACTTTTCCTTTTTTTTTTTTTTTTTTGGTACAGGAGATCGAACTCGGTTCCTTGCGCTTGTGCAGCAGGCGGCGAAACCACTGAGCTAAATCCCCGGCTCCATCAAGCTGTGCTTTTCTTATCCAAAGTCTTTAGCCGGCTGGGTTATTAGATCCACATCCCCAAAGGCTTCGTGTCAATACTTCTGCTATTACTGAGTTGGAGATTTTTCATTAGCTCTTCTTATTTGCACATATATGTAACAATTGGTACTTTGTTTTTGTTTTTTAGTTTTGGGGGGGGGGTTTGGTACCGGGGAATCAAACTTGGGTCCTTGCGCCTGCGCAGTAGGCGGCAAAAGCACTGAGCTAAATCCCTGGCCCAACAATCGGTACTTTGAAAGAAATTTTGAATTATAAAAATAACCCTCGTTATCCCCACAGTTATTTATTTTTTGAAGTATCTAAATGTCCACACATTTAATGAATGTCTACAAAACATGACATTTTACTAGGTGCTAGGCATAAAAATTGATGAGCGCACAATTAATTCCTCATTATTATGTTGGCCATAAATATGCTTTTTAATATTTATAGCTATTAGAGTAGCTAGGACAATCACAGTCTGAAGCAGAACCAACAAGAAAAATAAAGACAATAGGGAAAAACCTGTAACTTTAAATAGTGTATAACAGAAGCATATTCATTTTTAGTTAGCTGCAAATGAATGAGGCCTTCTGACTTTGACCTTTAGTTAAGTTGTTTCAACTTTACTAATATGGGATCATGCTGACTGCAGTAGGGTTGATGGATTATAAGAGAGGCAGCTCACAAACACAGAGACACACATACTCTTGTTGATAAAAATCTCCGATACTTACAGATTTTCCTTACCCAAATTCTCATATTTCACAGAGCAGCTGTTTATCATGACACAGAGGTACAGAGCTATGGACATAGAAATAAAGTATCAGGTAATCAAGTTCTGCATCACAGACTGCAGACTCTAATGCTTAATATTTTCCTTTTCAGGTGGGAGGGAGCAAAATGGAGCAGACTCTCCAGCAGAAAGAAGAGACAAAATAATTTACTTTCTTTTTTATAATCACTCATGATAATTGAAAATAGCCAAGGTCTCTTCTTATATAACATACATAGATTTTGTAAACTACTTTGCTTTTCTCTTTAATTTTTCAATTCTATTATCCAGAGATGTTTCTGGATAATAAGCAAAATGAAGACTGATAGATCTGGGTGAGGAACAACAATAATGAAAGAAATTGTTTTTGGATAACAGTGGGCTCTGAACAGAAACAACCACACCTACAATTATTATACTGTAGTAATGGTATAATAATTACATAAGTATTAGTAATATTTCTAATATATAAGAATCAGAAAAGAACAAGGTAATAAGGAATAAGTAGAAACTTTAAACCACATAATGGTATACAGCACACTTATTAATGGTATAACAGCACACTTATTTTTAAAAGGTAGCGAAGTTGGGCTTTGAGCTCATTTTTATGCATGGATATGACATCTCAGGTATTAATTACGTTTATTATATTATTTAGTCTTTACAGCAAGTTAATAATTTAGATACCTTTTCAAGAAAGTACTGTGAGAAGAAGGCATTGTGATCCAAAGACATATTAGCTATTTAAACTTACGTTTTGCACCTTAATGGTGGTTTCAGTATCTGTGTATTAGTGCAAAAATATTTTTCTTTGTCATGTTAGTTTTTGTTACTAACCTTCTCTCAGGTATCCTAGACAACAGGATGACTCAACCTTTTACTGTTTCCAGGGCATGTTGTCCAACATGCCCAATGTTGGTGCACCATATGTGTTACTCACACTAGTTTACAATGCTATAAATCTCAATTGGTTCCACTGTAAACTTCTAAGACTAAGACAAAACTTCATCCCACTTTTTGCCAGCTGTTTGGGGTCCCTTAGAGCTTATAGGTATCCTGAGAGATGGTAAAAAGGTAACCACTGTTGTAGTCAGAGAGGTGCTCCAGAAGTTCTAGTATACTCATGGGCACCCTGTTTGCTGGCCCATCCAAGGTTGACTCTCAAGGCAAAAGGTTGAGATTTTCAACGTGGAAGAGATAACAAGCAAGATAGCTGGAGATTTGGCTCAGTGGTTTCGCTGCCTGCTGGGCAAGCACAAGGACCTTAGTTCAATCCCCGGTACCAAAAAAAAAAACAAACAAACAAGATACATTGGTAACCTGGGAATTGGATTGAGGAATGAACATTTCTACTTAGATGCTCACTGAGAAGAATTCCTACCCAATCAAACTTCTCAGAATGCAGATATTCAGAAGTAGTGCTTCTCTTGATCTATTAAACTACTAGTTCCCAGGGATCCCCACTATCACATGAACTTTTCAGAACACTCCATGCTTCGAACTCTAGATTACAAAACCTAATCAGTAAGCTATCAATGACACTTTTCCTCTTCATCTTCCCATTAATCTTTATCCATCTACTCATGAAGGCTTATTGATTTTTTCCATTGTATTCTTTGATTATTATTTTGAGACAGGGTGTTGCCATGCCGTTCAGCCTGGTCTTGAACTTGTGGAGGTCCTCTTGATTCTGCCTCCTGAGTGCTGAGATTACAGGTGTGCACCACCATGTCTGAATCCACTGTAGACTTTAGAACAATAAAATTGATAACAATAATCGACAAGTCAACCAATCTACTTACTGATATTTCTGTCTGTTTCTCAAACACAAGAAGTAATCAATTTTCAAACACATACTGAATAAATGAAGGAATATGGGTCTAGGAATAACAATGTGAATTTGAATTATCCCATAGCAGCAAGAAATTTAAAGACAAGCAAAATATTAAAGTTCATATTAGAACATATGATCTCCTATCATTGCCTGAGATACAGTGATCCTTAGCCCAGTGATTCTTAGCCCAATATCTCTACATTTAGTTCCCAATTTACCATCAGGGAAGAAAATGGGCAAAAGCAATGAGAGAAGAAAATGGGAGGTGGGGTAGCAGGCACCTGTGACTAAGCAAAAATAGTACATCACATTTATATATGGGGCATTTGGGGTCAATTCCAATACTTGGAAAGTCCTCTCATTCTTACAAACAGAATCCCAGAGTTGGTACTTAACACAACATAAATACAACAAATAAACCCTTGTCACAGAACTGCTTCAGGCCATATTCCTCCCTAGGTTGTTTTTAGCTTCAAGATTTTCTCCATACAAAATCTCATGAAGAAAACTTACTGTATTGAATATGAATAATGAATGAAATGGTTTTATGTGTAGCACAAAATTTAAAAAGAAATGATTTTTTCCCCTCAAAAGACATCAATGACAGAGTAACTAGAAATACCATGTATGGTAAACTAAACTATTATTTCCTAATTTGGGAGGAACTACAAGTTGTATGGTTAAAACAAAGTCTTTGTACATGTGATTAAATGAAAGACATGGAGATGAAGAAATTGGCCTTGATTATTCAAGTGAGAACTAGAGGCATTCCTGACTAAATCGTTAAAAGAAGGAGTTGGAGAGAAATTTAACATATGTAAAGAAAAATGATTTAGGGCCTGGGATTTAGCTCAGTGGTTCCAGCACCTGTCTCCCAAGCACAAGGTCCCGAGTTCCATCCCAAAAAAAAAAAAAAAAAAGATTTAATTTTACAATGAAGCAGAAATGGCTTTAAAGATGCTCAGCTAGAAGACAGGAGTAATATGAACACAATCCCCAAATGTCAACATCTACCAGAAGCCAGAAGAGGAAAGAAATTCTTCTCTATGCTTTCAAGTGGCCCTGCTGACAACTTTAATTTCAGCTCAGTAATACTGTATGTTAATGAAATCATATATCCAAATTTTCAGCTATTCATATCAAATATAGTCATGTGTCACTAAAAAAATGGCAATATATTCTGAGAAATGCGTTTTTAGGTGATTTTGCCATTGTGGGACATCATAAAATGTCCTTAAATAAGCCTACAGGGTAAAGTCTACTATCATAAACACCTGGGCTACCCGACAGACATTTGGCCACAAACCTCTGTAGCGTGGTACTGTATTAAAATACTGAAAGCAAGTGTAACACAATGCTATCTGTGTATCTCACTATCCAAACAAAGCAATGATACAGTGAAAATATGATATAAATACCTTTCTAAGTAGATACCTGAATATAGTGCCCATACTGTGACTGGACCTTCAGAACTGGCAACTGGTTCTGGGTGGTTCATTGAGTGTATGGTGAGGGAATACAAAGCCAAGCCATATAACTATAGTAGGCTTAAACTATGTTGTATTTATAATTTTTTCTTCATTCAGTGATAAATTGACATTAGATTACAGTACATTTTTTAACTTAGTAAACTTTGTAGGAATTTCTGTTGCTTTTTGTAATACTCAAGTTAAAGCACAAGCACACTGTACAGCTGTGAAAACACATTTTTGCTTGTATCCTTATTCCACAAACATCTTTATATTTTAAAAACCCTGCCTGATTTTTAATTTTTTCAATGTTTTGTTAAAATATAAGCAAATTGCTATAGGCCTACACAGGGTCTCCATCATCTATATTAGTGGCTTCCACATCTGTATTTGGTTCCACTGAGAGATCATTGGGACAATAACTCCTCCAGCACTGCCATCTGCTGTACCAATGTCTGCTTCTGGAATCCTTCCTAAAGGCCCTGCCTGAGGCTGTTTTAAAGTTGACTCATTTTTTTCTTAATAAGTACAAGGAAAGCACTTCAAAATAACATTAAAAAGAAGAGTATACACTTTCAGCTTCTCACACTGGAGAAACTATTTGGTATTTACACTTGTGTCCTGTTTATTTCACACAAGATTATCACCTCAATGTGCATCCATTTAGCTATAAATGTCTCTAATTTCACATTTTTATGGCTGAGTAGTACTCCATTTTATAAGAAAAACACATTTTCTTTATCCAGTAAAGAGAGTAGATATCCAGTAAAGTAATAGATAATGTGAAATAGGAAAAAAAGGGGCAAAAGAAAAGGGGAAATGGGAGGGGTAGAGGAAAGGAAAGAAGAGAATGGAATAAATATGAGAAAATGAAAAAAATGGAAACAAAGTCTTTGTAAATAGGGGGGATGGAGGGGTTGAAGGGAGGGCAGGGGAAGGGAGAAAAAGAATAGTATAGTAAATACATAAGCCTTTATTATCTTTATCAATATGCACCAAATCTTATTCTTTTGTTGCACTTTTATACATCTTGTAATGCACTAGGTTTTTTTTTTTTCACTAACATCCCCACAAGCACATGTATAGTTCAGTGAGTTATGACACTGGGATGGTAATATCTGGAGATACTGAGAATTTTTCAGTGACATAATTCAGGGGACCATCTTTGTATATGTAGGCCATCATTCACCAAAATGTCCTTATGTTAAATGATGTGACAGAGGATGTCAGAACAGGGCATGGAATCAAAAACAGAGATGAAAGGATTTGTGTAACAAAAAGAGAAAGATACTTCTTCACCTTTTCAAATAAAAACAATGCAAATATAAGTTGAATAACAATGAGTGACAATGACTGAATATATCTTGCCTATATAGAAACCCCAGTTCTAACAATAATTTACTGAATATTATAAAAATGAATTACTAAGTACGTATGCCAGTGGTATACTTACTGAAATATTCACATTAAATAATTAATGTAAAATTATAAATGCTGACTCATTATGTGTTCATTAAAATTTGGTTGTTGTCATCATCATTATTTATCAAGTAAAGGAAAGATTAGTGAGTTTGTTAAAGATTAATGACCTCAGACAATATTTTTAGCAAATCAGGAAAGTAAAAATAATTTTCTAGAGCTTTACAAGCACAAGAAAATTAAATTTTAGTAGGATGAGAGTACTTATGATGTGACAGTAGGTACAAAATGGGTTGCATAAGTAGGACTAAAAATTAATTTTAATTTATTAATTGGAAAATAACAGTCACATATAAAGCTTTCTGTACTAGGACAAAGTTAATGCATAAAACAAAAAAGGGAAGTAAAAAATATCATTTATTTAGGAATGATGGTGAACATACAAATATAGATTAGATGACAAATATTTTAGGCTCTGTAGCTCTTTTAGACTTTGTTGCTGTTATGTAACTCAACTATCATGGAATGATACCTATGGTAGTACAGAGATAGTCAGAAGACTTGTCTCTCAATAATACTTGTGTAATTAAAACAGATGGTATAAATGTCTCTAGTTTCTCATTCTTTATGGCTGAGTAGTACTCCATTTTATTTTTAAAAAAAACACATTTTTTTTTTATCCAGTCTCCACTTTGTGGACAATTGGGAAGTTTTAGCTATTAAAAACCATGCTGCTATGAACATGGGTGCACATATATCACTGTGGTATGATTCTTTTAATTCTTTTGGGAAGATACCCAGCAGGGGAATAGCTGTGTCAAATGGGATCTCCAATTGTAGTTTTCTGAGGTATCTCCATACTGATTTCCACAGTGGTTGCACCAGTCTGCACTCCACCAACAGTGGAGAAGAGTTCCTTTTTCCCCACAACCCCACCAGAATTTGTTATTGGCTGGCTTCTTGATAGCAGCCATTCACATAGAGGCAATACTCTTAAGTGAAATAAATAGGACACACATGAGTAAATACCGAATAGTTTCTCTGGTATGAGAAACTGAAACTGTAAATAAGGATCAACATGTACCATAGATAATATGAAATGGGAAGAAAAGGTCTAAAAGGGAAGGGGAAGTAGGAGGGGTAGGAAAAAGGAAAGAAGGGAAAGGAATAAATATGAGAAAAGGAAAAACATGAAAACAAAGTCTTTGTAAATAGGGAGAGGTGGAGGGGTTGAAGGGAGGTCAGGGCAACGGGGAAAAAATAAGAACCAAGATATATCATGTAAAGGTACATATTCCCAATGCTGAATGTCATCATATAGCTAAAATGTACCAATTAACTTAATGAATTAAAAAAATGGTGATGTGGATTTTTCTATCCCTGTTGTAGAAATTTATGTCACTTTGGAACTGTTTCTATCTTAGTAAACTTCAACTTACTGATTTATAAAATACAAAACAATTGGCAATCAAAACATAATAAAGTAATATGAATACACCCTGGAAAATTTCTTAGAAAAACCTATAGAAAAGTGTACTTTAGAGGACCTATGGTTGATAGAAAGTCACAGTAGGGACCAAGGTCTAGAGGGCCAGAGCTGCTGGAAGGCAAAATTAATGCCTTCTTTAAGAATAGATAGTAAAGAGGGCCAGTTCAATAAATGTCCCCCTTTAGTAGGATTGTTTTCTTTCCCTAATATTCTAACTTGTGAACAATGTCTCTCTGCTAAAAGTTTTAGTCATAATTCAGACTTAGAAACTTCAAGTTCTTAGAATTCATCTTTTTTTACTTGATTCTAGCTAGGTACACTGTTTTCTGTCTCAAAAATTGCCTTTCTCCCTGTCATACATATTTATTTATTAAAATTATGCTTATGCTTCAAGATGAAATTCAGTATCCTCTTTGAGAATGATATTTAATCATGTGGTGGTCAGTCATTTTTTTTTGGTACTGGAGATCGAACTCATGTCCTACGCTTGCGCAGCAGGTGGCAAAACCACTGAGCTAAATCCCCGGCCCGGTCAGTCATTTTTTATGAAAATTAAATGTTAAACTTGTTGGTTCATGTATCTGCCTTCTTTAGCAAGCCACAGTTGTGAGGAGGTGGGATTTTGCTTTATTCCTCAGGGCATCCTCAGAGTTTCACACAGTACTTCACACATAGAAGATGTATGTGTAATAATGTAAGTTTGAAGAATGAAGGCAAAATTCATTTCCCTGTACAATCAGATAGAGTTTTTCTATGGGTAGATTCATTAAATAGAAGAATACCAAAGATAGAAAAATGTAAAGTGAGGATGGGAAGTAAAAAACATAACTATAACACTATACTATAGCATTATAATAACAAGCACAGATCTGCACACATTGAGTGTGCCTTACATGATAATCAGAGGGAGGGAGGGAGGGAAGAATGGATATTAATAGATGGTGTAAATGATGAAAATATAAGAATACACAATAGTTTCCCCCAAAAGGAAGTCAAAGTAAATGTGAGTTGCTAATATGTAGGAAGAATCATCATTGAAAATCAAACAATAGTCAGCTTGATCTCTCAGATCCAGTGCTTGTCTAATGTATCTGTTCCAAGTGGAAACAGGAGAAATGTTACAAGACTTCCTGTGCTTCTGTCTCCTTCTGTAACAGGCACCGTTTCTCTCTGAACTCTGGACATCCTCACACTATGAGATTCCATGGCATCAGATGGATGCAGTCTTGCTGCAATTCTTTTAGGAATACTAGGAAACACAGATAGTTGCCTTCACATTCTTTCCCCCTTCTTTCCACTCTATATGGTTAGGTTCTCCATTCCTACTTGGCTTTCCCAAACACAGACTGAGGAATCTTCATCCAATCCATAACTGAAACTGCACTTGCTCTCTATATTCCCGAAGATGGATACATAGTCAAACAAGCATATGTGAATCTAGGTGCAACTATGGATATTACTTCTTCTTCAAGTTTCTTTTCCTTGACTTAAGTTTTGGCTTTTAGAAGCAAGTGCTGGGGAGAGTGACAAGTTATTTCTGCTTTCTATTTTATTTTGTCACCTACATTCTAGAATAGGGAAAAGAAATATACTGGTATACGTACACTATAAACCAATATGATTTCCTAGAGACAGAATAAACTAGTTAATGTCTCAAAATGTTGTCCATACTAGATGAAGGTCAGTGATTGAAAATATTTTAAACATGTAGTATATTGTTCGTTCCTTTTATAAATGAGTTTTCAAGACTATTTAAGAATATGAATGGATACAAGTCACTCAAAAGGCATGCTTGTTGCATATTTTCTTTTTCTAAAGAATAGAAACTATTCTAATATCCATAATCAGTTTAAACATTAAGAGTTTTTGAATTTGAGTTATATGCAATACGTGAGCATTTTGTTATAAAGCATGAAAGTGTGTTAAGTATAATGAAAAATAACATTAAAGTGCTTCTAAAACTTTAATTCTTTCAGGTAACTGGGCATTTAACAGTAAAAAAAGGCCTATTTTAATGTTGGAAAAAGTTTCCTTTGCTGAATTTGTAAAGAATTAAAAGAGAATCAAAAGATTTTTTTTTGCATGGAAATTGTTTTGATAACTTTAATGGATTTGTAATATACTTCCTTAAATAAGTTGTCGAGACAAATGTAAAGGCCAGGTTTTATTTTTCTCTTTCAAAGCTCAGAAAGTTCTGAACAGAGGGATACTCGCATCTGTAAAACACTGACAAACCTAGACAAACTGCACATTTAATATTATTTTTGGATCATCACAGGACTATTGCAATGCTATCAAATAACCTTAGTTGGAGAGGAGAGCCACATGAAACATGAAACAGAACTTCCTAGTTTGCTTATTGGAGTAGATAACAAATACAGGTAAAATTATCAGATGATAATTTTGTAAAAGACTAAGTGTAGGTTTGATGAACGTGAGGAGCCCACTGGGTCTAAAGATATAAGGTGTGTACAGTCTTTTGCAGAATTTCCCTTCTTGATACTGACCAAGAGATCATGAAAATACAAGGATGAAGCAAGGCAAGCTTGGTCCTCATGCTGGCTTTACAAATGAAATGTCATTTATTCCTAACAGGTGGACCAGAAGCAACCTCTTCTATTGCACATGCAGAATAAAATATTTTATATGCAGAGAGAAAGCAGAGTAAAAACTTCAACCTTAAGGCAGTGTTAGAAACTCACTGCAGCTGATGGAGATAAAGGAATTATACTCACTGTAAATACCTTTTTCCAAAATGCAAGGAGAGTCTCCCTCCACCTCATTTCATTCCATCTCATTCCATCCTATCTCATTCTATGAAAGCAACATTTCTTTAATAATAAAACCAGACAAAGCCATTAAACAAAAAACAGATACCAACCTTCCTTCTAAAGTGGAGGGAAATATCTTAAACAAAATAGCAGCATATCAAATTTAACAGTGTATACAAGAAGTAAATGCATCACTACCAAGTAGGTTCATTGCAGGAATGCACACATTTCAACTTCAGAAATAAAATGAAGTAATTCACCATAATAATACTGAAATATAATATGATCAGCTCAGTTGATGCAGAAATAGCATTTGACAAGATTCAATGCCCATTCATGATAAATATTCTTAGCAAACAATGAAGAAAATGTCTTTATCTTAATAAAGAGCATTCTTTCTCCCTATATTCAAGAAAAAGCCAAGAATGTCCTCTCTCACCAGCGTTATTCAACTTTCCAGTGGCATTTTAAGGCATTAAAATCAGGCAAAAAATAAAAAATAGAGAATATATATATATATATATATATATTTTTTTTTTTAAAGAAAATACTAAAAATCTCTTCGCAAATGACCTCTTTTTCTATACAGGGTTTGAAAGAAGCAGCAAACTGTAATAGGTTTCAATGTATAAAGCTAGGATACCAGGTCAAGATAAAAGTCAGCAGTATCATATATTCCTACGTGAAAATTAATAGCATCTCTTAATGAAAAGATATCTAGTACCTCCTTAGGCTCTCTCTTTTTTTTTTGTAAATTCCTCCATTGTTTGTGAATGTTTATTGTTTTACATGAGTTCTACATACCAATATGTGGTATTATAGAAAAGTGTGTTCAGAGAGTTTGGTTGGTTGCATAATATGCAAAAATACATTAATAAAACAGATTTTTGCATTGAAATTATGTTAAAGATTTTAATAGGTTTTTATATTTCATGAAGTTTTAAAAAATATAAATATGTAATATAAGTTTTGTGCATAATACATAATACATAAATATATATGTGCATTATATATAAAACTTTATGTGTTATATATATATATATATATATAGCGAGAGAGAGAGAGCCAGAAAATGTCTATTTTTTGGATGTCTATTTTTTGTCTATATCTTCAGGAAAGGAAAAACTTGTACAAGTATTTTAATACTATATTTAGTGAGACATCATGAGATTAATAGAAGTTACCAGTGGCCTCTACAACTACAAGAGGGTGCTTACAATTTTAGCCATGAGCTTCCAGACACTTATTAGTACAGCAAACTTTTGCTTGGGTAACCTTGGTCATTGAAATAGCTGCACCTGCATTTTCCATTTCTTCTCTTAGGGTCTGCAGTTTAGTGGGTTTTCTGTGATTTATGACATCTTTTAGGGTCCCCCATACAAGGGTAATGCCATCTGTTGAAAAAATATCATATTATTTTTCTTTTTGTAAAGTATGTATACATTTTTGGTGGACTCTGTGTATGTGTATATGTGTGTACACATGTGTGCATGTGTGTAGAGGGGTATATGTTGCAGAGAAGCAGATTAAATATCATTTTCTTAAAAATATGTTTATGGTGCTGAGCAAACTTGTCCATGGATGAAATAGTTATTTGTTCCTTATGCCTTTCACAGCCTCCTCCATTATGGGTAAACAGTTCTGGGAATGTGTGTAGAGATTATTGTTTATCTACTAGCAAAGTGGAGGAGGAAGACATCTTAGGGAAAGGAATTTACCCTTTTATACTCGAATCTTCAATGAGTCAGACATGACCAGCCCTTTGTTTCCTGAGATGCTCTCGGAGTATCTTCCTCTTGTCCTGATGGACAGTACTTGGCTTCTTTTTAAATATTAATTCCATGGTTGTGGATGGCAACAACCAACTACTTGTAACTTGAATAGAATAAAAAAGGGGAAAAGGAAGTGTATCTGCTTTTGAAGAGCTCTAGTCTTTGGAGTGTGTTCATCCTTTGCTGTGGCCACCTTTGGACATTGGACTAGAACTGGTGACTCTTCTACAAGCTGCCAAAAGTTTGACCTCGGCCTGATGGTACATCCTTGATACCTTTTGTTCTGCAGCTTCCATCTGCTTGGGCAGAGCAGCTACAGTATTCTTCAGCTGTCCAGTTTACAGGATGCCGTTGTGAATTCTCCTGCCATTTACCCACAATTCATTGAATTCCACTTTTGACATTTATAGTGCTTGGCAGAAATATATCAACAACTGACATGGGCCTTCACAAGGCTTTGTTTCAATTGAGCAATTGGATTCCCCAGTCCACACCATGGTTAAGCAGCCATGCCCCTGTGGCCTTGCTGCTTGTACCCCACATGGCCTCTTGGGCTGATTTCCCTCAGGAGACAGTCTATGTCTGGGGTCTCCACTGCACCTTCTCTTTTACTGCTGCAAGCACCACTCTCTCAGGGTCTTTTGGCAGGAAATGTGATTCTGTCACACATTTTTTCCTGTCTCCCAGGACTTCTTTTGAAATCTGAGTGAAAACCTTTGGGAACCCATAAGTCTTGCATTCTGTATGTTTGAAAGAGTGACACCATGTGGATGACACCAAGGTCCACAACCAGCTTGAAGAGTAGCATGAAGAGTAGACTATGGCTGTAGCAACCTCTGTGTGGTTAGATGGATGAACTCAGGGAAACACTTCCTTAGGTATCCCTGAATGAGGAGGGCACCTTGGGGAAAGGAATTTACCCCTTTACACTGTTGAACTTGCAATGAGTGGAATGTGGCCATTTCCTGAGATGCTCTCTGGGGATCTTCCTATTGTCCTGATGCAAAGTACTTGACTTATTTTTTAATTCTAATCTTTTTAGCAATCATGCTGTCCTTCTCACACATTGTAGGTTCCTGGCAAGCTGCATAATTTTTACATCTTTTGGCTCTGTTTCTTGGTTCTGATTCTCCTTGAAAATCTGGCTGAAAGCAGTCAGCAGTAGCCATACCACAACCTGAATGTTGGAGTGTCTAAAATTTTCTCCACTCTACTAATTAGTTGACTGTACTTAATCATAGTCACACTCAAATTTTCAGTACATGGGAAAAAGGTAGATACATTCTTTGCCAAATGAAAATAGACATATTCTCTAGTCCTGTTTTCAATACAGTCCTTTTTCCCAACTGAGATCTCAGGAGCCTTGCCTTTACTCTAGACATTCCTGTCAGTATTCTGGTGTTCTGAGTTCCTGTCAGAATTGCCTACTAAGCTCTGCTTATGGTATTATGAAACTTCTCTAGTTGGCATCTCCAAACCTTTTCAAATGCCTCTTGTAAACCACTTCCAAAACAATCTAAACTATATGATCAAGTACATTCACAATAATGATCCCTTTTCTCTAGTATCAGTATTCTATATAAATCAGCTTTTCTGTTGCTGAGATTTAGTACCTGACAACCACAATTTAGGGGAATAATTTAGCTTGGCTCATGATTCAGGCAGTCAGTCCATGGTCAGCTATCTCCAAGGTAGAAACATGATGTCAAAAGATAATGGTAAAACAAAACTGCTCTTCTCACAGTAGCCAGTGGAGAGAATGGTAGGAGAAATTGGGGATGAAAATCCAGGTCATGTTCCAGTAACTCACTTGTAATTAGGCCCTACCACTTAACAGCAAGTCAACTATGAACTCAACAGTGTATTAATCCACCGATTAGGATAGCAGTGCCATGATCCCATCACAGGAGCATTTGGAGAAATACTTTATATCTAAGCCATAATTACAATTTTAGATATACAGATCATTTGGATGATTAAATCACTTAGGAAAATTGAAGTTTGTAATATGTAGGAAAACATGTTGGTAAATGACAGAAATGAGGAATAGTAGGAGTGAAGTAAGAATAAAAGTAGAAAGACAGTGTAGGGTTGGAACCTAATCTAGATTAACTTTACAAACCAGTCATATTTTAGTCTTCATTGTAACATTTTCCCCACAAATGAATAAGAAGCCAGCAATTTGTTACATTTTAATATGACACTGTAACATTTTTCTCACATACAAATGAGAAGCTGGTAAAGCAAAACTGAAAAATCAGAGCTGTTAATGTGGCTAAATTTGGATCTCAAATCCCAGATGAGTTGCACTTAGCTGAAATCAAACTAAGGCAACGTATTTTAATTTCAATTAATTCAGTTTCTTCATCTTTGAGGTTGAGGTCATGATCCTCATCTCTAAGAGCACTGTATGGAGTTAGCATTTTTATGAATAAGGGTTCATCTCCGACATGGTCCTCTTCAGTTTCCCACTGTGCTCAAGACCCATACTTGATTTCAGTTCCTTGAGAACACCATGATCATTTTTAGCTTCCATGCCTTCATGTTCCCATGACAGAGTTCCAGCAAAATAACAGAACCAGCAGAAGATGCAGGTGAAGACACTCATCACAAAAGACTGACTCATGTGACTGTGAGAACTGACTATGCAAATCTGAAAGGAAAGGAATGGCAGAAGCTCGACTATCTGCTGGAGCTGCAACGCATATGTGGAATTTGTTCTTCCTGGTAGAAACTTCAATATACACTGGGTCTTTTATCTGATTTGATGAAGCCTTCTCAGGTAATTTACTTTATTTAATGTCATTAGATTGTAGATGTAATAATATCTATAAAGTAACTTTACATCAAAACTGAGATCAGTATTTGAATAACTGTGAACTCATACAACAAATCCTTACAACTTAATGCCTGGTATACTTTTCCTTGTTCATTTAGCTTTAGACTGCTGGCCCAGATGGGATTTTGCTGACTGTGTTACATAACATACCTTGTCCACTTATGCTCTATTCCAGCATCATGTTTACTTTTTTTCATATATGACTATTTTGCTCATTCATTCATTTTTCTTCATTTTATTTCTCATCTCCTACCCTAGTCTTGAGGATAGGGGTCATACTTCTAGAATTCACTGCTACATTTCCTATGTCTTATATTGATCTGAACTTCATAGAGAAATATATACTGAGTAAATTAAAATGTCTGGAAAATAATATGCATTTGAATAATTATAGTTTTCAATTTTCTCCATGAGCCAACATTTATTCTATGATTAATAAAGGAGTTAATGATCATTTCTTTTCTTTGTTGCAAAATTATATTTGTATGATTTCTTACATAGTTGCATATACACACACTCCCTCATGCAAATATAAAAGTAGTTTGTTTAACATATTTTGTTTTTCATATTATTTTATAAAATAAAATATATTATATTTTTAAATTTTGGATAGTTTAAATTCTATATTTTGTATATAGGCATCTAAATATGTGTCTAAACATTCTATAACTGTGGTTAGGTTATGCCATTTTGAATATGTAGTATACTTTTCTTTGTTATTCTTTGACCCTTTCCCCAGTACTATTACTACTCTTCTTAAAGCTGTTTAATAATGGAATTTGTTTTTTATAAATTTATTCAATTTTGTGTGATTACAATCAAACCTATATAGGACGATAGTATATGCTGTGTCAGTTTTGCTTTTTTGGTTTTTTTCGGTACCAGGGATTGAACTCGGGTCCTTGCGCTTGTGAGGCAGGCAGCGAAACCACTGAGCTAAATCCCTGGCCCAGTTTTTTTCTTATTCAATAATACCTTCTAAACTTAATTCAGTGCTACTGCTGTAATTTTATTTATATATTTACTTATTTTTTTGGTACCAGGGATCGAACTCAGGACCTTGACAGTTGTGAGACAGTGCCACTGAGCTAAATCCCCAGCCCTGTATTTTATTTATTTATTTTTTGGGGGGGTACTGGAGATCAAACTCAGGACCTTACACTTGCAAGGCAGGCAGCAGAACCATTGAGCTAAATGCTCGGCCCTCTAATTTATTTTTTAAGTACTCTTTGAACTTATCTATCACTCCTACCCCTGTCTTTGAATCATGACTTTTATTTCTTGTGCTATGGTATATCTCTCCTAAGTTGCTCTCCAGGAATGAGCACACTCATTTTTCTTGTTCCTTGGCCCTCAAGTTTCAACTTTTCCATACACTCCCTACCTTGATCTGTTTCACCATCTGCTTCTCTGTTCTTGCTCCCAGATGGCTGTTTGCTGCAGGTAGGAGAGAAGCACATACCTGCAGGTGTGGTTTCCAACTTTAGCTGGGGTTTAGCACTGCTCTATGAGCCTTTTCCATGGCCCCAGTCAGTGTCTTCATCTGTTCTCATACAGCTCTCTCTGGTTCTCAGATTCTCAGAAAAATATTCTTGAATGTTATTATTGAAAGTGAATTAAGGCTACAAGCCATAAACTTTCCTATCTTTCCTTTATCTAATTCATCTTTGACAGCTATATGAAACTATATAGAGATAGATGTATCATCATTGTCTTAGTCATTTTTCTTGTTACTGAGGCACAATACCCAACACTTATAACTTAAATGAGGAAAAGTTTATTTTGGCTCATGGTTATATTCCATAGTTGGATGACTCCAAGAGAGAAATAGGATGGCAAAGAAGAACAGCAGAGAAATCTGAGGAAGAATATCAGATCTCTGCTCATATCACAGCAGCCAAGAAGCAGAAAGAGAAAGAAGGAGCCATGGAAGGAGTTACACCCTTCCAGGTCACACCCGCAGTTCAGTGACCTGCATCTTCCAACCAGGTCCACTTCTAACAGTGCACTAACTCTGAGCTCATCACTGGGTGAATCCACTGAGAAGTACAGGACCACTATGATTCAGTCACCTCCCAAAACTCCCCGTCCTGAACACATGAGGCTCTTCAGGGACATGTAGATCTAAATCATACCATTCTATCCCTGGCCCCAGTGGCTCTTGTGCATCTCTTTATGCAATATTCATTTAGTCCATCTCTGAAAGTCACCACTGTTTTAACAGTTCCAGCTTTGAAAATTCCAAGTCCAAAATCTCCTCTGATTTTCAAGGTAAATTCATAGCTGTGAGCTCCTGTAACAATCCAAAAGATGAGTATGCACTGCTGACAAACAATGGCACAGGGTAAACATTCCCATTCCAAAAGGGAAAAATTAGGGGTTAGAAACAAATGGGAATAAAGCAAAAGATACAAGGCAGGGCAAACATGAAATCTTGTTCCAAAGACAGCACCTGGGGCAAATTAGGGTGAGGAGATATGACTCCAAAGTGTTTAGGTAGCCCCACCCATACGGCATTGCTGGATGAAGCCCATATGGCCTCTCCCTTGAGGTGGCATTGCTTACTGCCTAGAAATTGCCTCAGCACATGTTCTATGTTCCTGGATTCTCCAACTTCCTGCAGTTTCCACTGCACTTTTGGCTTTACTGTCACAACTTCATGCTTTGCCCTTTCAGAAGCACAGTGCCTGTCTTTCCAGATCTTCTTCTGAAATCTGGGTAAAAGCCTCTCTGACTCCACAATCTTGCCTTCTTCATGTTTATAAAACCAGCACTTCATGCATGATGCCAAGACATTCCACAGCTTCAGCAGTAGACAGAACCCTTGGAAAATGGCTTCAGAGGCCTCTGAGTACCTAGATGGCTAAGCAACATGAACGAAGTCCTGGCAAACCAGTTCCCTACATGGTCATCTATCTGGAGAAGCTTGTGCTGGGGTTGTCTTCTTGGAGCAAAACTTTTCTCTTTTATATCTCTTAGCCTAAAAGGGTGGGGGTCTTGCTTGTTTCTCAGATCACCTCAAGACATTTTTTCTCTTTTCCTAATATAAAATACTTAGATACTTGGATACTTTTTTTTTTTTTTTTTTGGTACCAGGGATCAAACTGGGGACCTAGTGCTTGCGAGGCAGGCAGTGGAACCACTGAGCTAAATCCCCAGCCCTTAGATACTTTTCAATGCTGAAATTTTATGTAATTTTTCTTGGCAAAAGCTGTGCAGGCCCAAACTTCAGAGGTACTTTCTTTCTGGGTACATTATTTTTAAATCATTCACCTGTGCCTTTCTAATTTTGGCTAAAAATTCTCCAAAACTACCCATACCTTAGTCTAAACATTGGGCTAGTGTGAAATTTCCTCCACCAGATTAATTATTCCTGCACCCTTAATCTCAATCTTCCACAAAGGCTCAGTTCATGAGCAAAATATAGACACATTTATTTCCATAGTATAATACACTTGATCTCAAGTCCAACTAGCAATAGAGTCCTTTTTCCCAATTTAAACCTCCTGGTCTTTACCATCTGCATTGCTGTTAGCATTCTAATATTCTGAATTCCAAACAGAATCTCTCATTGAGCTTAACTTATAGAATTTATTTTTTCTCCAGCCAGTATCTCCAAACCTTTCCAAATTTTCATGCACGCCAGTTCCAAAGGCTTCTAAACTATACAGCAATGGCCCAGTCCTTGTTCCAGAATCTGTCTTTGTTACTTTTCTTGTTGTTGCTGAGACACAATACCTAACACTTAAAGGAGGTGAGATTTATTTTGATTTGTGGCTACAGTCCATGGTCAGCTAGCCCCAAGGCAAAAACAGGATGACAGAGGTGCGTAGTGGAGGTAAAGCTTTTCAAATCATGGTGGGGAGGAAGTAGAGAGAGAAGAAAGGAGATTGGGAGAGAGTTATCACCTTCCCCTTCCAGGTCACACCCCACTTGACTTGTTATGACCAGTCCCCACTTCCATTAGCACAATTAGCTCTGAACTTGTCCATAGATTTCATAAAAATGCCATTAGTAAAATCAAGAGTTTTCTGCTGTTTTTAATTTCAATATCTGATAGTACTAAAGCTTGAATATTTAGTGTTAGTGAATGCATATATTTGCAAATAAGAAATTATATGAGAACTTGGTTTATTTAGGAAAATATACAGGTGTTCAGGAAAATCTTTTAAAAGCCTAACCACGTGTCGCAGTTATGAATACAACATTATGCATTCATTTCATTAGGAGATATTAGACTTACAGCAATGCTTGAGTATTCATTTATTCCTATATTAAATGCTTTTCTCTTTTGACTAAATTTTCACAATTTATAGCACAGACTGTGATATTAAAACATAACATCCAGGGACACATTTGTTGTTTAATGAGATTATTATGTCTTCTCTTCAGTTAAAATACAAGGCACATACAGAATGTAAATGCTCTCATAATGTTCTTTCTTCTTACATATATTTCAAGAATATTTTTGAAAATTTATTTAACAGGAAATAAAGAATAATTGACATCCCTCTGTTCAATTTATAATCTGTCCTTTTAGTTACAAATTTTACAAAAGTTTCAGTCATGTTTTCTCATGTTGACTGTGGTACATAGTTGAATTGGCACAAGATATCTTAGTTTCTATAATTTACCTACGTCCCTTTCTAGAAGTTATTAAATGATGGGCAAATGCACCATAAGTTTTGGGTACCTTGAATCAATCACTAGAGGACTACATGTAATACTGCAGTGTTGGGAATGGATACGATATTTAAAGATTTTTTTTTGAAACTATGGTGATAGACAAAATGTAATTGGTTAGGGTTTGTCTCTCTTTGAGCTTGAATATGATGTGGCATTTAAGGCTATTATGAAAGCCACACAAGAACTATAGGATGTCTCCTTGTAGTTTATAGTTGTGTGTCATGCATTAACTTTTATGGCAAAATTTACTTCTCACTGTTACTGAAGAATGAATGTAGATAATCATTTTTGCTTGAGAAACTTATTAAATGTAACCACAGGAGTTTTCACAAACATCAGTATTCAATTTTTTCTTAAAAATAAAGATGGATAGACTAAGGTTTATTTTTTTATTTTCTTACTGTAATATTTTCAACTGTGGTAAATTTGGACTAATAATACTTGTGCTAGTTCTAAGAATATAAAGTGATTAAGGTATTTGAAAAGCTATACATTTAGTATTTGATAATGGCTATATAAAAGATGAAACCATCTAACAGAAAATCAAAGAAGAGAGGTAGTAATCTGGATGGCCTTATTTGCTTTTTCTATGTCTTTTTATTAATTTGTACTTTTTTTTTTACCAGAGGACATTATGTTAAGTGAAATAAAACAGATGCAGAAACTCAAGTACTGCACTTTCTTCCTAATACGTAAAAGCTAAAAACAATTACCTAAAATTAATGATTGAGAAGGACACTTCCAGGGTCTGAGGAGTTACTTGGATTTGGATTTGATGTATGTATGCTGTATGCACTTATGTAAATATCACAGTAAACCTCATTAAATATGTACAGTTAGAGTACATTAATAAAAGTAAATTTATACATTCTTTAAAAGTAGTCAAGTCCTTATATTTCTCACCAAAAGGTGAAATGTAAAACCAGCATTTCATAATAAATGTTTAATTATACTTTCTATAATTCTTAAGGCTTCTATTGGATTCTTTCTCCAATTGACTATTTCTCTCCTTAGCAATTACTTACACCACATTTTAAGGATGACACCTTACCTAAATACTTGTAGCATACATTAAGGCCCTTTCATAGACTCCATTCCTTCTTAAATTATTATTCTTTTAATTAATTTTAATCCACCTTCATTTTTAAAGTCTGAAGCTTGTTAAATGTGAGAAATCAGTATCTTCAACAATTATCATATATGGTCTTTAATGAGACATCTCTTTAAAACAAAACATATCCAAAGAGAATATTCTATTTATCAGGAAATTTTTTATATAAGTATGTATTCAAATCCATTTTATATCAATTTTGCTATTCTGGCAAGTTTCAAAGAATGAAATTTTGAAATATAACCATATTAAATATAAATTTATTTGGTAGATTGTGGAGTCATACTATGTTAGTTTTATATGGCTCACAGTTTCCTTTGCTCGATATGTAATGTACAAATTTGTATTGTCCACATGCACTGTGTTTTCTGTGAGGACGAGTAAAGAAAGACATATAATAAAGCATTTTGGTGCTAAAATGCCACCTCAGGCACCTTAATTTGCTGCAAATAAGACCAAATGAGAGTTTAAAATGAGAACATTGCTACCTTGTGCTTCTAGTACCAATGCAGCATCCTAACAGCGTGTAAGCCATCACAAGATTTAGAGCTCAACTCAATCAGTGGCAACAAAATTAGAAATAAATAGAGTAAGATCAATACAAAGTGTTGTCTGGAATAATGAAACAGCCATAGACTGAAAAAAAAAATCCATTTTTCTTCTCTTAGCTTGGTGTTCTGGAAATATCCTTTTTGCCCCATAGAAACCAAATCTACTTTGTTTACAAAAAGAGAGGAGTCAAAGGCAAATACCATACATGATATATAAATATAAACATACAAATAAATATATATGTGCATATATATACTATTTAAAAATGCTTTTATTAACAATAGGAGATATAGGAAATAGGAGTTCATATTCAAGTTATAAATAATTCAAATTGATATAAAACCTTTAAAAAATCTCTCATTTGATACCTTGTTAATAGGCTACTATTCATTATTTTTCTTCAAATATCTTCCTTCATGGTTAAGCGTTTGTGTATTAATTTTGAAAATCTACTTACTTGAAGGTCTCTAATACTTTTTTTGTGGTACTGGACATTCAATCTAGGAGTTTTTTTCCTACAAAATATATGCTCAATTTTTGTTATGTTTATTTTGAGACAAGGTTTTGCCTGTTCTTGAAATTTTGATCCTGTCTCAATATTCCAAGATGTGGGCATTAAAGGTCTACACCAATAACTAAGCTCTAGTACATTTTAGTGTTATAATGATAATTTATATGTCATAGAAAATGAAAAGTAACTGAAATTGCTCACAGTATCCTAAGGTTCTTGGTCCAACCTGTACACCAAGGAGCTATGAGCTACCTAACTAAGGAAGTACTAGTTAATCCCCTCATTTGATCGGGGGCCAGGATTTAACAGCAATGTCAGAATCCTGCCTACCACTCCATCTGGAAAGTTAAAAATTGGTGCTTAGTGGAAAACTTAGTCCTTCACAATGCATTATCAGGATGTTTTGATCCAATTTTTATTGTTGCAACTCTATGGTAGAGCAAGACAACAGCTGACTTCACCACATCAGTCTTTGTGTTTGAAAAAGCAGAGCCCTTGTCTTAGATAAGAGAGCAGGGAATGGAGGCTAAACATCCAAGCCTTGCAATTGGTCAGGTGCAGTGTTCTGAACTGTGGAGATAGGCCAGTTTCTAGGACATTTTGAGAATGCAGATCACTTGACAGATAACACTTAGAGATTACAGAGATTATGTTTTAGCTTTCATTGTCTTTTTGAAAATAACTTAGAAAACATTTGGCTCTTGAATATTTAGTATACATAGCTTATTTGAACTTTAAACTATAAATTAGAGCTATGAAAATATGACATTTTATTAAAAAATGGTCTTTTCAAGAATAAGACTGTGGTCTACTTACCATAAGCAAAATAACTTTTATTGAACATAAAATATTTTTAAGGATTTTTTTTTAAACATCAGAAAAGTCATTGCAAATAAAACATGAATAGCATTACCAGTTAATATAAATATCCCCCAGGTTTTTAAGGAATATAAATGTCATATTTTTATTTCAAGAGTTTATTTTCTCGTAAAGTGATCTTTTAGGAAAATATTAGTTGTTTTTATTCTCTACTTTTATTCCAGTTCATATGTATTATAATTATAAACATTTTATTAATCTTTAGATAAATATGTTGTCTTTAAAGTATAAATACATACAGAGATGCATACAAGCACACAAGGACAAGCAAGACACTTCCCCCCAAAACTATCTTTATTACATCAAAATACTTAAGTGTAATAAACTATTACTATATTTAGAGGGACAAACTTAGAATTGTCTTTGAAAAATTTTTTAAGTATTATTTTGTTTAAATATAAAAGTTACTCTTATGTAAGAAATACTTTATTCTTACTTTCTAATACATTCTACAACTATGCTATATAGTAATTGATCTGTTTTTTATTGCATTCTTACTGATATACTTAAGATTATAAAACCTCATATATCTTTATATATGACTGCATTTAGAACGATTGTACTAGAATCTTGACTATTCTAATGCCATTGTCGGTTGGCATTCATTTATAGTATGTTTATTAAAAGAGTTTTCATAGAAAAAACAACATAAAACATTTTGATGCTTCACTCTCATCTTTTGTTTTAATTTATGCAAACAAATTCAAGTTGGCTTGTATTTTAGTTCATTGATAAACCCAGGCATGTAATAATTCATCTCAGAAATAAACATAACTGGAAGTAATTCATAGCTAGAAGTGATCCAGTCAGGGTGAATGAATACCCTCTCTAGGCTACAGTTCCATCGAGAAGGAAGAATACCTTAGACCTCTGAATTGTAGAAAAATGTTACTATTGTACTGCAAAGACTGGTGACAATGGGTAACAGCTGCTTCATTTTCTGTGTCTTTGAAATGACTACTTGAGACATCGCTTCTTTTTCAGTTATACAGAATTAGGTCCATCTGTTATCAGAATTCTTAACACCATTTGCAAGAAAATAATTTCATTGAATAAAATGCAGGGACTCATATTTATTTATTGATGCTATGAAACATATAAAATAAAATTCAAACAGATTTTTTTCATAGCCTATAATTATACACAAGTTGTAGCTTGAAGTCCTCACTTAATTGGGTCCTGCATGCCAGAAGTGGTGAAGCAAAAAGCAAAATCAGAGTGACAGGAAAGTTGTTTTCTTGCTACTACGTTTAATTTAGTTTTTTCTTTTCTCTTCAGAATTTTTTTTTTTCACCCTTTTTAAGAAAGAGTAGATGTGTGTTTCTACTCTAATTGGAAACTTAGGGAAATACAATAGCAATCACATGACTTCCTTTTTCCATTTAATTTCCACCGTATATTTATTCTACCTGTTTTGTGAACATCATATAAACAAAATTACACTGCTTGTATGTGATGTCAATTTTCTTGCACATATTAGGCATGGGACATTTAATCTTTTGTTATATTTCAATTTTTTCATTACTTTTATTATTCTTTGTAATTTACTACAATTTATTGACCCAGTCTACTCCAGATAAATATCTAAATTCTTCTTTTGTACTCTTCAATTATAAATAAACTTGCTATTAATGTTCTGAAACATTTCTTTTGGCAGCTATCATTACCCATTTTTTTTAAATAAATAATTAGAAGTTAAATCTTGTTTAGCTTCTGTAAATATAGCATAACAATGTTCTTAAAAATTTTTACTTAGTCTATTAAAGTAATGCTATTCAGGTTCAATAATTATTTTCTGTTGATTCCAGATTGATTAATTCAAGTATAGACATTTTCCCATTTTTTCCTGTCCTTTCATCAATTTTTGGATTAGAATTGTTGAAAAACCTCACTTTTTCATATTTTGTTCTTTTCCTCTATTTTCTTGAACTTATTTTAAGGTAAATTTAATAATTTTACATGAATCATCTCTGTGTTATTTTGTATATTATTTTTTATCAGTTTTTGATCATTCAGCCATATTTTAACTCAAATTTTGAAATTTCCAATAAAATCTCAGTTTTTATGGATAAAAACACCGTATAAGGGCTGAGTGACATGAGTCTTCATACAAGTTTCATTTTTCCTCTGCCAGGTAAATAGAATACCTATGGATCACTTTCATACTATCTTGACTTGGTTTTAAATTGTCATGGGATAGTCAAACGAGTTTTGATATCTGAAATTTTGAAAAAGTTGAAACTATCACTCATTATAATAAAGGAAAATTTTTCCAGTTGCACATATTCTTATAAAATATTGCTAAGAATTGGTCTTTCATAGTTTTGGTAAGTGCAGATTCATGGATTGGTAGCCTTTAGAAGCATAACTATGCTGACATCATGTGTATAGGTAGCTATTCAGAAATATATCCAGTTTTCCAGTTACCAAGCAGATTCATACTTATTGGGACGATCATAAAGTGTCTTCACTGAGTACAACAAGTTGTTACAATGGCTGCTGACAAACGTGGCTACAGAATAATTTGTTTTTCCTTAAATTTGCAGGAACATTTGGCTTCTGAAGGGTTTGTTAGGTGTGTTTTATTTTAGTTTTTCCTTAGGTTATAGAATATGGGCCTAACTCCTGTGATTCTTAGACATGGTCCTCTTCTTCTAACCTTGCTTTGACCAGCCCAAACTCCAAAATCTTTTTCCATAGCCAATGATGTTGCACAATTTTACTCTTTTTCTACACAAAATGACTGAGCTAAAACCACACTCTGGGAATTAGGGTTTATGTATAGTTTTATATTTTATACTTTGCTTTTTTCAATGATTATATATGCTCAAATAGCTTCTCTAATATTTTGGTTTTACCAAAATTTTCAAAATACTTTACATATTTTGTGTAGCACGTACAGTTACTTTCAAGAAGAAGGTAGAGAGAAGGGTCAGGAGGAGTAAAGATGCTTAAGATACAATGTATACTGATACTCTAAACTGGGATAACTGAGCTAACCTTACAGACTCATGAGAAATTATAGCAGTTGGGATTCTAAGCTATTACATGTTAGGGTGAATTTTTACTCAACGATAGCTAACTCATACACCAAGGAAATTTTATCCATAACATTTCTGATACAAGTTAGAGGAATGAATTTTATAAACACCAATACTTGTACACACTAAAAGAGCCTTTTCATATATATATATATATATATATATATATATATATATATATATTGTGCCTTCCCAAAATTTCTCTAATTTCTGCCTGTTTTTAACTTTTACTTCCTTTGTTCACCTAACTAGAGCTATTTCTGACCAGTCTGTGTAAAATAGCTCCTACGACTGTCCACTGTACTCCACTTTACCTGCTCTAAGTTTTCATTATCATGTAGTAATTTAATCCCTCTCTCCAAACAAACATATATCACACACACATACACACACACATTTGTTTCTTCTAAATTTTTACCTACACTAGAATTACTACACAAATAATGAAAAGATGATGATTTTTTTTCTAGTGGATGTCAGTATCTTCAAGGCTTAGAAAACTCTGAAATATAGTAGATGATTGATATATAATTGTTGAATAATACAGATAGATGATATATATGTGCATATATGCTGGCATCTCTCCTTAAAAGATGAAATGGCTTAAAGACCGAATGAAACCACTAGCATTCTTTGAATTATATGCAAGAATATAGAAATAAAAATTAAAAAATGAGCCAAATAGCAGAACTAATACATTAGATATAATGAGCTAGAAATATAAACTGAGATTTTTCCCCTAAAAATATTAGACTTAGTTCAAAGATGGAAAATAAGCAATTAAAATGTAAGATATAAAGATGAAGTACAGTGAGAACAGAAACAAATAATGAACTTCTAAATAAATCACTTTACAGAGAAGTTGAATATATAAATATTTCAGTTAGAAAGAGGATGACATCTAAGTGTTGAAGAGGAAGATGCTAAAGACCCAGGGACACAATTCTAAGCATATCAATAAAAATGAACAAAGTAGAATAAAAACACATAAATGAACAAATACTTACATAAGTACATACATAATAGCATACTAAATGGAGGTCATGCAAAGGTATAAGAATTAGGTGATCCATAGGTTACTCACACATCACACTGGCTCGTAGAAAGTAATACTGAAATAGTTTCTTGTTCATTCATCAACACATTTAATGGAGCAAATACAATTTTTGGGTCATGGCTCAAATGCTTGGGATATATCCATGAAGAAAAGACAAAAGTACTTCTATCTGCCCTCTATCATGAATAACTTTGAACTCTCTGTACCAATGAATAAATAAGCATTCAAGTAGCAAGATAAAGTAAATGCCTTTTCAATATTCAAATGCCCCAGTGGTTTATCATGTGCAGATTAATTGGAAAGAATAATCAGAAAGTTGATTCATAAAAATAAAAATGTTGTAAAGAGAAAGGCAAAATAAAGTGTCTACTTTCACATGTTGTTGACTTAAAGATCATTAAATGGAGGTCACTCGGAAGATTGTAAGTTTGCCACCAGCTTTGCTGTAGATGAGACCTCTGATACAAGGGTTATGAGGATAACTGATAACAGTTAACTAGGTTTCTTTTCAAGGACCAAAAGACCACTTTTGTAGAAAACGCAGTCTTCATTTGAGCTGGCTAATTTCTGATGTGTGATTGGAAGAAGATAAAAGGGCTTGGTGTCTCTGTCTTCATGTTGTTGTCATCCCCTTTGCTTTCTTAACCCCTTAGTCTGGCCCTAATCAGCTCTCCATGTAGAAATGCTGATTTCTCATTATCATGGTACTTGTTTTCTTCTACCCCAACCTTGTGCTCTTTCAGCAGCTGCAACAGCCCAAGCATCTAATGTCCTTGAACCCTGTTAGAAGGCTAAGAGTGAAGAACAAGATTAGTATGTTTGTACAGGATGATGTCACCAGTTGCAAGAGTTTCTGAGACAGTTCCCTGTCTGAGTGACATATTCCTTGCACAAGAAAGAAAGCATCTTTTAAAACTGTGCCCATGACCTGTGGAGAGGACCAGACTTAGCCAATCAATAAAAGTTTGCCTCTATGTTCAGAAAGCGTCTGCTCCCCTTCTCATTATCTTCTCTCTTCAGCCAAAGTCCCGCTTAAAATCTTGTCTGAATGTTTTTGAAGTACTTTGGCTGTGTATCTTTTCAAAATACTGTTTTCATGGCAAAGAATTTTGTCTCTGGTAAAAAAATAAATAAAACCCCAAGAAATAATGGAGTGAGAAGATAATGGACATGTAGACTATTGCCTCAACTGAACAAGTAATCTTAAATTTTTCTTATGAAAAAAAAATTAGCTGTTACTGTTGGACAAATTGCATCAATTCATTGCTGTGAGGAAAATAAAAAAAAAATGGTGATAGAGAAATAGAACATGTAATGCTTATCAAATTCTTCCAGACCTTTATTCATCTGAAATATATGAATGCTAAACCACTAAAAAGTGCTACATACAATTTTTGAATGTCAAAGATTTATGTATTATCAAATAAAAGCTAATGACACTTTACATATTTTAAAATGGAATTTATTTCAGGATGCATAAAAATACATTATATGTATTAATAAATTCATAAACACATTCATTATATATTAATTTACATGAATGCATAACAAATTATCTCAGTCTTTAAGCAATTCACATTTTTATTTGAGAATTCTTATAGCTAAGATGCTCAAGCACACTTTAGCTACTTAAGTAGTTTTACCTAATGCCTAGGTCACACCTTTTAAAAGATTAACTGCATTAGATTAGATCCATCTACGATAATCTTTCCTTTGGTTAATTTAAAGTGAACTAATAAGGAACCTTGATTACATGTTCAAAATCACTTTATTTTTGTAATATGTGTAATGTACTTGTGTGAGCAATAATATATTCTGTTGATTATAATGAAATTATAGATACTGTCTACCCTCTAGATGAGGGTATTAAACAAGAACATTTGTCACTGCAGATAATCTCAGAATTCTTCCTACTACATATAATAATAATATACACACTTACATATGTTACTAAGTCCACTAATATCTGCATTTAGATATTTTAGTTATTCATTATTTTATATTAACACAGATCAAGAAAAATAGTACATGTTCATCTCTGTAGACTCTTAAAAGGTATTTGACGAAGTGTTACTCCCATTCTTGTAAAAAAAAGATGGTAATTTGGGTTCAACAGATCCATCTTTAACATACAAAAATGAATACATCTTGTTACAACAGTTGAACATGTAAAAGGTACTAAGAGCTTTTCCAACTAATTAGAATCAGCAAAGAATATCTTTTATTTTCTCTACTACTCAACATGTTATTAGGAGAAAGGTCTCCATACTCTTTCTAAAAGTCTTATGCCAACATTCGTTCCAAAATATATGCTCAAATATGTTTGTATAATAAACAGTTCGGGAGATAAACATAACATCATGCTTCAGAGCAGAAGATAGACATGTTTATAGACCAGGATAGTAAATATGTGTAAATATGCACATATTTACCTAAAGAATAAACACTAAGAGCTTTTCTACTTAGAAACAATATAGGATATCTTTTACTTTCGTTACTACTTAACATTATGTTAGGAGAAAGTTATATTAACATTTGTTCTGGAATATATGCTCAAATATATTTGTACAATAAATAGTCTGAAAGATACTTGTTATGTCATGCTGTAGAGATTTGAAAATATATAGACATGTTTACTGACCAGGATAGTAAATGTATATAAATATACACATATATTGCACACATGTACAATATACATATACATTTTCCAGGCATAAGAATGGATATACTTGACTATCTGCTTGACTGACTTCTCAGACAGTCAAAGGTGTTATAAGTGGAGAGTTGATCAATTATGACACAAGCTCTGTGTGGGCATAACATCTATCCTGTCTACATGTAACTTGGAAAGGAAGTAGAATAAACAGAAATAAGAAGGTCAAGTTGTCTCCTGTGATATGAATAATATAGTCTTGGTGTTCAGCTCAAGAATTTCATGCTGTGTATCATCAGACATTGAACTGTGGCATATTAACTTGTAAACAGGGTAAAATATCAGACTCATCATAGAACTTGATATATATTTTTGGAGTTATTAGCCATTGCAATTAGGTGGGACAAAATGAGAGTGATTGAAACGGGAAAAGAAAATACAACATAAATTCTATTCACATATAATCTGAATGTATGTCTGGAATCTTCTTCAAAGTCTCTTAGAAAATTTAAAAATAATTGAGAGACTGAAGTGGCTAGCTTTAAAAGGAATGTACTGAAAACAATTAAAATTAATTGATGAGAACAGAAACAATAAGAGAAAATACTGAAAAGGAAGATGGTTCTGATAAAGAGAAATTCTTATAAATAAATTTATTTCAAAAATCTATCCAAATATCTATAACACATATTTATATAGAAGTACATTAAATATAAAAGTGTATAATTAATAAATTTACTTGGGTAGAAATATTCAAATCCAAATATAATCTCAGTTGTTCCCCAAATATGGCAAATATTTTAAAATTTCAACTGAAATAGTTTGAAGATTGTGCCCTGATTCTGAGTTAGAGAAAATGGTTATAAAATTTACTTAGAAAAACAAAGAAGTGAAATTATCCAGGAAATCTATGATAAAGAAGCACTTGGAGAATGAATGGTAAATGAAGAGATTATTTTTTTAAAGTAGGAAGATATTTATTGATAGGAAAGGTCCTGAGGGGTAGGAGGGGCTCCCAGGGGGTAGCCAAGGACCCCACCTCACAGAGAAGTTTTATAGGGTGAAATCCCTGTGGGTACAACGTGGGCCACAGCCACGAACATCCAATGAGGTTACAAGTATAGCCACTCAGGTAATGGAGGTCCAATTGGGAAGCGGGTCATGTAGCAAGCATACAAGCATTTTCAGCAGGGGTGGAGGTCAGGGATATTTCCTGGAGAGGCTGGGTTAAGACCTGGACCCCCCACCCAGGTGACTGATACCTATTTAGAATACTAATCACTGCTATTTATCCCCAGGGGAAGCACAAGGGCGGCGTGTCTTTCTCTCCTTTTACAATTCTGCCCTTCAGTGAATATGCCTTGGGCCAAAATTGTCCTCGGTGCTGAAGGCCCAGCTGGGCATAACCAGCTGTAGTACCTATAACTAACTGAGCTGTCTACCATACCAAGAGCCCCCAATAACCTCCCAGCAAATCCCCTTGGCTTAGGCTGGTCTGTCCCTTCTGTGTGTACAGCCAGGAAGTCTAACTGATGTGGTGCTGTGGTGTGTTTCACCTTTGTCCTGGCCTTCTTGAGGACTTAGCCCTATCTGACTGCCTATAATATTTCTACCTAGCTCATCTATCTATAATATTCCCCATCTCTGAAGAAGTATCCCGAACTGCCGTGAGGGGTCAAGGGGCGATGACCGACCACTGGAGCTACTTCAGGCTGAAGGGGGTCATAGTTGTGGTTGTCAGTCAGGGATCCCTAAACAGATAGATTAATGCTACTTTGTAGCATCTTAATCAGCAAAGAATGACATTTTAAAAAATCGGATCCTGGGAAAAAATAACATTGCGCTGTTTCTTCCATACTGTGCAAGTTAAATTCCAAATTTGTCCTCTTTAGATCAAATATGTAATTATACCAAATAAAATGATGGGTGAGATTATCTTTAATCAGAATAAAGAGTATTCTTTCTCATATAAATTTAATTATGGAGTGTTTTGTGATGTTTTGATACATGTATATATTGCATAATGTTTGAATCAAGTTACACATTCCTCTCCTCAAATTTTAATCACTTACTTATAAGAAAAACATTCAAAATCCTTTCTTCTAGTTTTAAAAGCACATTTTACACCATTGTTATTTATGTTGGCCCCACTGTACAATAGCAAATAAGAACTTATTAGACCATCTACCATTTCATATCCATTGATAAACTTTTCACTATATTTTCCATCCTCCTCTTCTTACTATCCTGTCTCTGGTAACCCCTGCTCTACTCTCAACTTCTTCAAGGTCAGACTTTTCTAGATTCCATGAAAGAGTGAGGTCATGGAACTCATCTTCCTATGCTTGGATTATTTCACTTAAATTAATGATCTCCTATTCCATCTATATTGTCACAAACGGCAGAATTTCATTCATTTAGTTTTGAATAGTATTCTATTGTGTCTATTTGCTACATTTTCTTTATCCATTCATCATTTGATGGACACTTTGATTGTTTCCTTTTCTTGGATATTATTAACAATGCTACCACAAACAAGGTAGTGCAAATGTCTCTTTTCACACAGTGCTTTCATTTCCTTTGTATGTAGGTTCCATGTGGAACTTCTGAATCAAATCATAGTTCTCACTATAACTTTTTGAGAAATCACTTTACTCTTTTCCATCTTTGTTTCTTTACACTTCTGCCAACAGTGTACATTGGTTCTGCTTTCTCCACGTATTCACCAGCAATGATCTTCAGACTATTTTTATAGGAGTTATTCTTACTGGGATTGGGTGATACCTCATTGTGATATTGCTTTGCATTTTTCTCATTAGCAATGTTGAGCATTTTATATATATATACATGATTTTGGTACCAGGGATCAAACTCAGTTCCTTGTGCTTGCAAGGGAGGTGGCAGAACTACTGAGCTAAATCCTCTGGCCAGCATTTTAAATATTCTTATTGGTCATTTATATCTCTTCTGAAAAATGCCTATTTAAACCTAGTCCCCAACTGTAAAATTTTTTAACCAGGATTTTTTCTCTGTTGAGTTTCTTTGTAATTCTATTTGCATTTAAGTTAATTATCAACTTGAAAAGCTACACTATACACATTTTGCAACTTGTGTTTTAGTTCTATTTCTTTTCTTTTTTTCTCTCTTATAATGTTTCATTATGATTAAGTGACATAATGTAGTCTGTTTTGATGCCTTGTTTATAATTTTGATTTATCCATTAGAGATTATTCTTTGTGATAAGAGGCTTACAAAAAAAATCTTGTGTATAACAAGCTATTTTTAAATGATAGAAATTTAACATAGAAACAACAAAGAAATCAAAAAGAATCAGAGAAAAATACTAATATATTGCATTCTATTTGTCCCCACATTCTGCATCTTTGATGTTTTATTTTGTCTATCTCTTAACATATTGATGCAGATATCATTTTTTTTCTTTTTTATATTCTTTATTCTAAAGACGTAAATGTTTTATGCCCCATATTTACAGTATTAGTGTGTGCATTAAGAATTTGTATAGCTACTCTTAATGGTTAATTTTATAACTTCTGATGTCTTACTCATTAACATTTTTGGTTTGATGAACTTCCTTTATAATTTTTTAAGACCAGTGTGGTGGAGTTATAATCTCACAGCTTTTCTTTCTTTGTCTGTTGATCACTTTATCTCACCTTCATTTCTTGATTATGGTATGTGTTAGGGTAAGCTTTGTTTAGTTAAATCTGATTGATGATTTTTGATCTTCCTATACCCAGATATTTGTATCCTTGTCTAGGTTTTAGAGATTTTATCTACTTAATACACTATTTACCCCTTTGAGATTGTCACTGGATTCCAATAATCTGGGCATTCATTCTTTTGATACTATCCAAAAGTATACATACAATTTCTTCATTCTTTTTCCCTTTTTCTCTTTTTCTACTTCAATTATTTATTTTTAAATAACGTATATTCACGATTTTTTTTTTCTGTCTGATCTACACTGCCATGGGTGCCTTCTATTTCTTCTTTTTTTCACTTCATGTAATTTTTTTGCTCAAAAACTTGTGCTTGATTTTTTGTTTTAATTTCTCTGTTACATTTCTCTTTTGGAGAATTAAATCACTTCTCCAATTCTGAAGATCATTGATTTTTTTTTTTAAATAGCTGCTTGAAATTCTGTGAGAGATACCCCATATTGGTTATATCTGGTCAGTTTCTGTCACCTTATTCTTTTTTAATTTTTTTAATTGACCTTTTTTTTTCACTGTTCATTGAAGTCATGCTTTCATAAAAGCTCTTGGTACGTGATGTGTGATGTCATCCATATATGTAAGAATTGTGTATTTATTCTAACTTTTATAATCTGATTTGTTCATGCTGACCTTTCCAGAACTTTTAAAAAGTCAATCAGGTTATTCTTTTTTTTCCTGGGTCTGAAATCACTTCTGCTATTTCAATACCAGATGACTGCTAAATTTGGTGCGATCTCAAGGATGGAATGTTGTCAGTATGTCAGCACTAGAGGGCAATTCAAGCTCATGTTTGGATCAAGTTTGCAGTTGGTGTCCTGCTCAACAAGAACAAGAGGAGTGCTTAAAGAAGTGTGGTCCAGTTCCCCCAAGTCTCTCCCTGGAGCTAGGGGGTTCTAGATGCCTCATCTAGTCACTTACTTGTAGTTGGACACACTAGTAGTTGGTCACCCCAGGTCTCCAGCCCCATGCTGGGCCTCCACCTGTAGCTGCTCACCCTCACCCACCCAGAGTGCTATTATGTTCCTTCCTGACCCCAGGGCAAACAAAGATGAATACTAAAAAGACATGGAGGGCCAGGAATTTAGCTCTGTGGTTTCACTGCCTGCTGTGCAAACACAAGGACCCAAGTTTGATCCCTGGTACCAAAAAAATAATAATAATAATTTAAAAAAAATAAAAAGACATGGAGTCAGGTTAACTAGTGGGCAGCCAGGGAGCTTGTACCTCTAGCAGGCAGAGGAGCCCCCAAGCTTTTTGCTCACCCAAACATGGCCACGAGCAATCAAAGTAACACAGGATTCATCTGGTTTCCAATAATCCATTAGTAGATTCTCTGGTAAACAATTTAACTTCAGCTGTCTTAATTTTTCCCTAATTTGCAATCACCCTTGAGAGTAGCCTTTCTCTTTTGTGTTCACAGAGGCCAATCAGGCCTTAATTCTCCTCTGTTCTTCAATAAGACACTGCTATAGTCATTGTGTAGAGGCCAGTCCCATGTTCCTATGCCTCTGGCCACCAACCAACAACATTGTGTCCTATCCTGAGGCTACATTCTGTCAAGACCAGTACAGCACTGAGGTAAGTATGAGGCCCATACTGCAATAGGCTTCCTACGCTGAGATGGACTATTGGCCTAAGATTGCTACCATCAGCCGAAGATAATGCTGGCCAGAATACACATTGGTAGGCTGGATCGAGAGGACTCCACTGGCTGGCATTAGGTCTATTCTGGAACCATTGTCTGTATGTACTTGTCTAGGGATGAGGGTCCTTAAAAGCTTTCCTCTTGTGAGGTTCACTAGCTTGACACTGAGTTCAAGCAATGGCCTGTGCTAACAATCCCATTCTACTTTCAGTAAAAGTTGGGCAGTTTGGGGAAAGGGAGTCTCTTGGCTTCCAAGGCTAATGTTAAACTGGGCTGTAACTAAGTCTCATAGCCACAGGCTTCTGCATAGTACAGGGATGTGGGGAGTTTATGCTAGCCCCACTCTAAGGCTGACAATGATCCAGACCAAAACTTGAGTCTATCTCACTGGCCTACAAGTGTCCACATGATGGTGGGGAGGATGTAGAGGCTTCATCTGTGAGCTCTATCTTGGAGCCTTTGAAGATTTTCCTGATGTTGCATCTCACTGAAGTGGGCCTCATACCTCAGTTAGTACAAAGACTTGTTCTGCATCAGTTAGAGTCTTTCTTCCCTCTTTTGTTGGAATTGGAATGGGGTATCCAGTTAATCACCTGGGTAAAGCAGTTACAGTGACTTGGTCTAAAGTTATCGGGCTGGGAATGGAGTTATGGCATGCTGTCTCATATTGGGTTTCTTTGTGCTGTGCTTGGTATCAGGTTTCAAGTCAAAAGCCTGGATTTTTTTCTTTTTCTTTTTTTTTTTTTTTTTGAGACAGGGTCTTGCCATGCAGTTTGGGCTGACCTTGAACTCACTATGTAGGCAAGGCTGTCTCAAATTTACAGTGATCCTCCTGCCTTAGCCTCTTGAGTGCTGGGATTATAGACATGCATCACCACTCCTGGAGAAAAGCCTGCATTTAATTCCCTGTCTCTGACCCCGAAGGGAGACATCTCTTTATGCTGCTTGAAGTTGGGGGGGTGTGATATCAGCAAGTCTTTTCTTTTTTTAATCAAGCAGCTTTTCTTTTTATTATCTGGAAACCAGGTACTGTGATCTCTCACCTGGCTTTCTCAGTTCTTGTGAAAGTAATTTTGCATGTGAAACAAGCAACTTTTAGTTAAGTTCGCACTGGTGTACTTTTGGGGAGATGATCAGTGTAGGCTCTCATTCAGCCATTAACTTCTCCAACACCTCAATTTCATTTAAAAATACTTGTCAAAAACAACCTTAAGGAAAAAGCAACATTAAATCTGTAGTTTCCCGATGTTAGTCCTCTAAGGAATAGCTGGCGATTTTTTTTTTCCCATTCTGTAGGTTGTCTCATCACTCTGTTAATTGTTTTCTTTGCTGTGCAGAAATTTTTAATTTGATATCATCCCATTTGTTGATTTGTGCTGTTATTTCTTGTGGAATTGGAGTTCTGTTCAGAAAGTCCTTGCCTACACTTATGACTTAAAAGAGTTTTACCTATTTTATTTTCTAGTAGGTTAAGGGTTTCTGTTTTAATATTTAGATCTATGATCCATTTTGATTTTAGTTTACTACATGATGAGAGATATGGGCCCAGGTTCAAACTTTGGTATATGGAGAGCCAGTTTTCCCAACATCAGTGGCTAAAGAGGCTATTATTCCTCCCGTGTGTTTTTGACCCTTTATCAAACACCTGAATGTGTTTGGGATTGTTTCTGCATCCTCTGTTCTGTTCCACTGACCCCAACGTCTGTTTTAGTACCAATACCCCAGCATTTTTATCACTGTAGCTTTGTAGTATAAATTGAATTCAGGTATTGCAATGCCTCTTGCTTTGTTCCTTTTGGCCAGGATGATTTTGCTATTCTGAATCTCTTCTGGTTCCATACGAATATTAAAATTTTCTTCTCTAGTTCTGTGAGGAATAATGTAGGTATTTCAATTAATATTGTGTTCAATCTATATCTCAGTTTTGGAAGCATGGCTATTTGACAATATTTCTTCTGCCTATCCAGAAATGGGATATCTTTCCATTTTCTAATGTCCTCTTCAATCTTCTTTTTCAAAGTACTGTAGATTTTGTGGTAAACATCTTTCATTTCCTTGGTTAGGTTAATTCCTAGGTATTTAATATTTTTGATTAGACTCTCCAAAAGCTCCAATCAAAAAACAGCCCAGTGAAATGAATAGATAGTTCTCAGAAGAAGTGCAAATGTCCAATAAACATATGAAAAACCTTTCAACATCTCTGGCCATTAGATCAATGAAAATTAAATAACGCTAAGATTTTATTCTAGAAAGAATGGCAGTGATCAAGAAATTAAATAAAATGTTGGAATGGCTGTGGTACAAAAGGAATCCTTCTTCATTGTTGTTGGGAGAATAAACTAGTGTAATCATTTTGGAAATTAGTATGGAGACTAATCAAATCTAAAACCTAAAAATTCTATTGGATCCAGCTATTCCCCTTCTAGTTATCTTCCCAAACAGTTAAAGACATCATAACACAAATGTGCACAGCCATACTTATAGCAGCACATTTCATAATAGCTAAATCATGGAAGAAGCCTATATGTTCATCAACAGAAAAATGGCTAAAGCAAATGTATCTATACATAATACTAGTCAGCTATAAAGAAAGAAAAATTTGAGACATTTGTAGGAAAAGAGATGCACTTTGAGAACAAGTCAAGTGAAAGAAATTAGACACACATACTTAAATACCATGTGGTTTCTCTCATTTGAGCAATCTAAAATACAAATAAAGAGCAAAATAAAAGATTGATAAAAGGAAATAGGGACATGTATTTTCTGCAAATGGGAAAGAGACCAAGGACCAAAGTTGGGGGGAAGTGGGAGAATAAGGGGATGTAGAAAGATTTAAGACATGTCATGTACATGTACCAAATATCCACAATGAATATAACCCTTATGTTACACACATGAATTAAAATCGTGATAATAACGAAAATGGGGAAAGGAGATCTAGAGATGGAGGGGGGATTGGGGGAGAATAAAAGTATCAAGATATGTTATGTACATGTACCTAGTACTCCCTAAGATGAATGTAAACCTTGTATACTACAAACACGTACTAAGAACCTTTTTCAAAATTTAGTCTCCAGGATCAATTCCAGAATGTCAAGTAAAATGGAACAATTATTCAAAGATTTTAATGAAAGGATGACACCTTGACAAATGAAATCTTAGGGAGTACTTGCTTAAAAACCAGTTTTAGAGGTGTCTCATTTTATGAGAGTAATATTTACTTGTCAGGGCAGCCTCTTTATTTCATCATCTATTAAACTGCATTTCATTTCATATTTATTTTTGTTAACTGATTCACTACAATTAGCGTTCACACAAGTTTTATGTATTCATCTTTTTGTTTGTTGGTTTTATTATTGAGATAGTGTTTGAACCCAGGGTGTTCACACTCAAATATATTCCCAGTCCCTTTTTGTTTTTTAATTTTGTGACTGCACCTTACTAAGTCACTAAGTTGCCCTGGCTGGACTGGAACTTGCATTCCTCCTGCAGCAGGCAGTGAAACCACTGAGCTAAATCTCCGGCCTGGTGTTTATCTTTTAATATTAATTATATCTAGATTTTTGAAAAATTTCAATAACACACCCTCCCATTTTGAGAAAAAAAGTTTTACATACTGTATTGTGCTCTCCTCTCTCCTTCTGCTCTAAGTTTGAAATTTGTGGGATAATATTTTTGGTTTACCAAGTGGACAGTAATGCAGTAGCAAATGCTAAGTAATGACAGGCAATACCTCAGTTCTTTGGGACCAACAGCTGTGTCGTGATCAAGACACATATTAGTTCAACTGCTATTGGCAAACCATTTTTTCTTCCATTAATCTAAGATGTCTACATACTTACTATGTTCCAAATAAACTTGGGCTTAGATGTAGCAACCATGGCATCTTGACTTTAATGTACATATTATTTATCAGGAAACAAATGTATATTTTTGTTTATAGAATGGTATATTTTACTGTAAGTTCTGAATTAACGCCTCATTTTTATAATGAAATTTCAAACCATTAAAATACCATGACAGACTTCTGTTGAAGTGTACTGTTTATTACACTGAGTAGTAGGAAGTGGCCTGTGTACCATCCTTTGTATACACACATACACACCTGCTTCCTGGAGAAGAGTCAAATATTTAGTGCCATGTATATTGTTTTATTTATTTCAGTCCTTTTATAGTAACTTCTAAAGGATATGGCAATACCACAGAGATTTTTCTTGAATTCCATTTTTAACTTTAGTGAAACATATTGTATGTGTTTGTCTTCCTGAGATTTTTATTGCTGCTTTCCTACTTTTATAGTCCCCAAGTTGTTCTGTGAGATTCTTTCATTATTTTTTTACTAGTTTACTTATTTTAAAATGGCAGGACCATCGACCCTTGCCATGATTTTCACCTAGAATGTGGCAAAAACATTATTGTAATAATCACTTTAGAGTTGGATAGTATTTCAGTCTTTTTAAAATTCTATTTTCAAGCTAAAATCCATTGATATTTGAAATTTCTGGATAATAGTAAGAAATTAAAGAATACAAAATATGCTGCTTAATTAAATAATACACTGTTCTGATAGTTTAGTGAAAAAACCTTTTAAATTTTCTTAAAGAAGTTTAATTCTCTTTTCAAAGTTGGTAGAATGCAAAGAGGCAGAGAAGTGCAATCACTTTACTAAGAAAAGAACCTGAGAAAGGTGGAGAAGGAATCGTGACTTTTAGTATATTTTAATGTTATTAATTTTTCTATATTTTTAAACATTGCTTAGCTTCTCAGAAAAACATTTCATTTCTTTGGCATTAAAAATGAAAAATAAGGGCCAGTGATTTAGCCCAGTGGCACCGTGCCTGGCTTGCAAGCGCAAGGTCCCAAGTTCGATCCTTGGTACTGAAAAAAAAAAAGAAAAAGAAGTTGTCATTATTCATCAAAAAACTTGATTTTATTGAGCATGACAATATGCCAGACAGTGTTAATAGCTAGGAATAAAGAAGGGATGTAATTCCTTTTGATCAGTTCAGCATTAGGTGGAGAAAAATTGCTTGGTTTTGAAGTAAAAATAGCTTGGAAAATGATAAACTTGGCATTCAGGTATCAAAATATACCAGAGGTAGGTAGTTACTATCTCAAGAACTTCCAAAATTAAATGGATTTTACCTGGCAGCAATGGCTTTTTCCCTTTGTCTTATGCTCTTCAAGTTTGCCTTGTCTTCTGGCAGTTGTTTAATGAAGTCCCTTTTGTTTCTTCAGAAGATGTTTGGGTCCTGTTGCTTTTTTGTACCTCTTGATCATCCTTGAATCATGCTGCTTTAAAGCCCATCTTGTGTTAATTATAATGGATTCATATTCTTTCTGAGTGTTTGTGTTGATTCTTAAATCTAGTTTAACCCCTGGATTCCATTTTTTTTAATTCATTAAGTTTATTGGTGCATTTTAAGTATACAATATGATGACATTCATCATTGGGAATTTGTACCTTTCCAAGATATATCTTGGTTCTTATTTTTCCCCCTTCCCCTGCCCTCCCTTCAACCCCTCCACCCCTCCCTATTTACAAAGACTTTGTTTCTGTTTTTTCCTTTTCTCATATTTTTTCCTTTCCCTTCTTTCCTTTTCCCTACCCCCCAATTTCCCCTTCCTCTTCCAATTTGGACATTTTCTTTCTATTTCACATTATCTATTATACATTTGTTTTAAAATATCATATAATTTGTACATAGAATTGTAAATACTTTACCTTTTTGTAGCAGATTGTAAGTACTAATTGGTAATCTAACTTCTACTTTCTGTTTTAAAGTTCGGAGTAACTTCATAGTTGACAAAAAGGTATATTGATGACCATGGTTTGTGGATTTGTTACTATGTATTTTCTAGCAACTTTGCACCAATAATACATTTGTAAATTTGGGTAGAATAGCCATCAAACATGATAGGTAAAATCATTTTTAAGGTTAAATTCTACTTTTTTGGAGGAAAGACAGTAAACTGAATAATATAGTATGCGTTAGTAGTAATTGGTCTACAATAGCATAAGGCAGGATAAAGGGACAGAATGAAACAAATGAGAATGAGTTAATCACTTTAAAAACAGCACATTTCTTTTTAAAATGGAGCTAGATTCAGCTGGGGAAAGTACACATGTTCATGTAACAAGATGAAGCCAATTAGACTGAAGAGCATTTTAACACAAGGAAAAACAGAAACAAAGATCCGAGGTTAGGAAGGAAATCAGCTGTGTGTGTTGAAGGATACCTATGGGGTAGATTGTCATGGTCTGAGCAAGCAGAGGGCTCTTGAATGAGATAGGTCTAAAAAGCATACTTTTAAATTTCCATTTTGGACATGGGAGCTTGTTCTCTTAAAACACTGTAAGGCGCTATTTATTCACATTTTTTATTTATTTTCCTTAGCCAAGCATGTAGCAATTTGATTAGAGCAGTTCAAATATACTATTTTAGTCATCACAATATCTCTGTGAAATTATAAAAGCAAACCAGTCAGTAAATTTTACAGGCACGCAAACTTGCCTAAGGAGTTAGACTTGTCTAAGAAACCAATAAATGATGGATTACAATTAGTTTGGGATGCATTGGATAAATACTTAATTCTCTTTATCCATGATTTCTTCTATTTATAAATAATTCACAAACAGAAAAATTTGTGTCTCCATTTAGTTTTGGCTCTATAACTCAAAAATCCATAAGCCTTATTAAATTAAAGATACAGAATAGAAATTCAAGCTGCAGTCAAAACGGGATTTTCCTAAAAGGGATCCCAAAACTAGAGTTAAAGTCCTCCTTTGAGGAATTTTCCTTCCATATGCAGTCTCAGAGTTCATTTATCTAGATATCTTCATGTTCAGGCTCAATATAGCTTCACCATTTCAGTTACTTCAAAACACAATATGTGACTGACAATGACAGCTGTGTACCCAACAAGCAAGATTTTGAGGCCTGAGCACCAAAGTTTAGACCCACTGGTAGCAGGTAGAATCAATCACTCATGTGTACATGATATAGCACAACCAAGAGGGTCAGCCATACACGCCTGTTGTTGTAGGATTTCAGTATCCCTGGCCCTGCAGTAATTTTATCCACTGATATTAGAGCTCCTGAATAACTAAACTGACTAGTCTTTCACACCAGAGGAGGTATACTAGTCAAGAGAAGAGCTGAAAACAAAACAGTTCAGTTATCTTGTTGAAAATCTTCCTTTCAAAGATAAAAGTGAGGGGTGGTAATCATTCCACATAACATGCCCACCGAAATAATTTCTGAGTGATTCTTTTTATTTTTTGTCCATTATATTTATCCTTTGAATTTGTGTACCATATATATGTAATCAAATGAATGGTCAAAAGAAATAATTGAGGTTAAGCATGTGAGCAGCTGAACAGCACATAGAAATTGAGTCAGAGTAGAAAGAAAATTCAAACTTAGAAACAGGATATTGATGTTATTAGTTATGTATTGCTGCATAATTCATTATTCCAAATCTTAGTGGCAAAAACTCACACAACTTGTTACCTGTTTGTGTTCTTTAGTAATCTGGGCATGGCTCAGGTGGATCTTGGCTCTCAAATCTCTCACAGGCTTCAATCAAGGTGTCAGCTAGGACTGCAAGCATCTTGACCCGTGGCTGGAAGGAATTCTAAACTCATTCACCTGGTTGTTGGAAGGATTCAGCTCATGCGCTAGTGCAATACGGGCATTAAATCCTTACTGGCTGTTGGTCAGAGACTGCATTTGATCCTTGTCAGGTGGTTTCCTTACCACTTAGATCATAACTCTGCAAAAGAGAATTTGAAAAGAGGTGAGAATTATCTTTTATAAGTCTCTGATAGGACTTTTTATCACATTTGCTGTATTAGTTTTCAGAAGCAAGTCAGTAGAGCCAACCTACACAGAAAAAAATCGGGTTACTCAAAGGCATAAATATCAGTTGGTTATACAAAGGCATAAATATTAGGAAGGAAAATCATGGAAAGTACTTTAGAAGCTGCCATATCTGTATTCAAATACCAGCTATATAATTAAAAGAAAAATGACTTCAAATTTTACTTTTTATTATTTTTCAACTTCCTAAAACTACAGTATTTTCCTCATCTGTTAGATGGAATCACAATACTTCCTGAAAGCACAATATCATATTGTTAGGATCATGACAAGTTGTATATGTGAAAATGTGTTAAGAGCATTGGGTAGTATATAAAGAAAATTGGAATTGTTGTTATTAACAGCCTTATTAAGATAATAATTGTTTCGTGATAATGATGAAATAACGTGTTAATGAGGAACCAACAGAACAATATGTTAGTAGCAGAAGTTAAATACGAAACCCCAATATTTGATAACGATATTAGCAATTTAAGAAAAAATATTCAGGAGAGAAAAACATTTACTTCACAAGTAATTTTTTTGAGTGCCTTAACTTTTGCCAATCAAACTAAATCTGGATCAGGTGTAGATCTGAAGTGACCCCCTTTTTTTTTTTTTTTTTTTTTTTTTTCCTCAATATTAGGAATCAACTTGAGGGGAATAAATTCCTCAAAAGATTGTTGTAAATAACATAATTCAAAATTCATGTTTTATAATAAAAAAGTGAAGAGTGGCAAGATTAGAAGTTTACTTACATATTCCAGCAAGTGGGTACCAGAGTTATTTCTAGAATTTTAGTTCTCTAATATCTAACCAATATTTCTTTTTAAGAAAGATAGTGGTTTTTCTTCAGAAGTTTTTTCTGTCGAATATTTTATTCTCTTAATAGAGAAAAGAATAAGTATAAAGAACAATGGAGAAAATACCGAAATGAATATTTCATCCTTACACCATAGGCTCAGAGACTTTAAAAAAATACTATGATTTTATATTCTAAAAATCTGGTAATTTAAAAGAAGATAATATTTTCTCTGATATTTCTCTTTGTTATTTTGCTTAAAAATGATTTTACTGAAAGCACTGTTAAAACAGTTTATAATGCATATTAGATGGGAAAAACAGCACTGTTCATTTCTCATGCTCAAAATTTCTTTATGTAAACAAAAAGCAAACTTTCTTATATTTATACTTGCCACTTATAGACAGATTCGGAGCACATATGAGTGACTACATGATCATAGGTATAGGTGGGCATGGCTACCTGAATAGTGTATTAAAACTGGTTCTTTTTACTGGATTCTAGGTATAAAACATTGAGTTTATACAAGTAGAGAGTAGAAACCTTATCAGGCTAGAATGATTGGGGGTTGGGAAAGTTTTTATCAAATAATCTAAAAATGTGTTAGGAGGGATAAGTTCAAGAGATCTATTGTACAACATGGCAACTATGATTAATAACAATGTATTATATCTTTCAAATTGCTGAGAATAGACTTTAAGTGACAAAACTAGACTCCAAGCACCAAACTATACATATATGAGGTAGTGTGTATACTAATTATGTCAATTGGGCCATTCCACAATGTATATTTCAAAATATCATGTTATACTGTATGTGTGTATATGTGTATTAGCAGACATTTCATTATGACAAATACACGCAATAAATCAATTTAGAAAGAAAGAAAGTTTTGTTGGGTCACAATTTTAGAGTCGTTTTGGTACTTTGATGAACCAGCATAGCATGGTTGGCATTGAGTAATGGAGGAACATCCCTCAACCCATGGCTAGGAACTCAAAAGGATGAAGAGGAAAAGGCTAGTGACATACCCACAGGGACTTTGCTTTGTCTCATATCCAAACTCCAGCCCCACACACAGAGAATCACAGACTGATGCCTTTTCCCTGAGTTATAATAAAGGAGACAGTAATGTAAATTGTAGAGTTGTATGCATACACTGAAACTACCTCATCCAAATCCTTACCAAAAAAGAGAAGACTTCTTTAGTCTTTGGTGTTTAAACACAATTACTGTTATATTCTCTTATAGAGTTCTTTTGGACTAATATTTTGGATGGCTTGTAAAAAGTTGAAACCGTCAAGTTATCAAATTAATGACATGTCATCACCTGCTAACATGAAATAGGTGTTATGTTTCTAACAGCAAATGCTAGATTAATGTCATTTTAGTCACAAGAAGTTCAAAATCAATTTCAATGCTAATCAGCAGTTGAAAGAATAGATTAGTAAGGCAATGAATGCCATTACCCTTTGGAGTACTCTTTTATGTGATGCTTCCTGCTGAGGTGAATAAGGGTGAATAAGGTTGTGAAGCTGTGGTATCATAAAACAAGGGTAGGTGCAGGAGGGAAGAAAGGAAGGAAGAAAAGAAGAGTGGGAGGAGGGAGGGAAGAAAGGAGAGAGGGAATGATGATCTTGGAGAGGAAATATTGAAGTTAAAATTTCCTTAATGAATTTGTATTTCCTCTCTTCTAAGTGGCCATTTCAACACTACAGTGAACTTATTTGAAATAAAAAAATTAATATGTCATGTGCATAGAAAATGAGGCTATATGATCTTTGAAGATTTTCAGGTTAAATCATTTTAATTTTAATACAAAGTTCTTAAACTGCAGCTATTATTTTTATCCCTACAGTTTAATGTTATTTTATATTTATATAAATTATGTATTATATATTTTATTATGTTATCCATTCCACTATATTATTGAAGTAACCTAATTGATAAAAAAGACAGCAGCACACTATTCCTGACAGGAGATATAACTTGTTACTCTAGTTCAGTGGTAATATGGGAAGAAACCAAAGAACATTTTCTTTTTTTTCATTTACAACTTTCTTATTCACTTCCAATGCAGATTTCAATGATATCTTATAATTACAGATACTTTGTATGTCCAAAAATAATTTCTCTAGAAAAAATTTAGACCAGTATGGGATTTTCAGTGGAAGGAAGGTATTTGAAAGCTTGGTGACAATTTCTGCATGTTTTTCTACTTTTGAAAGATCCGTTCAAAAAAGGTATACTATTTTAAACTTTGTTATTTTGCTTAGAATTCTAGTATAGATCCATGAATTGTTCATAATAAATTCAACTGTAGACTCAAAACTGAATTGAAAAGCAAATGCACAATAATTTCTTTTGCTCAAAGTGGCCAACAGGTATGGAATACTTTAGCTGTGTAAATAAGTAAAATTTTTATAACTATCATGACAATGAGACATACATTAGTCCTTTATTCCAGTATATCTTCACTTTAGTCAAATATTATCTATCACTGATGTTGGCTTTTTCTGCCATATCCTACATTATTTTCTTCTTTTGGGGCAGTGTATTCTGAATATGATCCTTATGCAAAGAAAGGAGCTAAACAAGAACATAATTGAAAAGAATTGTTAGTTACTGTCTGAGTCCATTTCTCAGAGTTTTAATTACTTTCTCATCACTAGAACTCCCAGCACCCACAGTTTAAAGGAGGAAATGTTTTGGCTCACAGTTTGTAGTTCATGGTTGCTTCATTCCATGGCAGGGCACCATGGCAGAGGGGCATGGAAGAGGAAGGCTGCTCATGGCATAGCAGTCAGGAAGCAGAGGGACGGAAGGGGGTGGGGTGGGAGCAGGTCATGGCCAAAATGACCCACCTCTTCTAACTAGGATTTTTCTCCTAACATCACATTTAGCTCTAAACTTATCAGCAGGCCGATCCACTGATTAGTATCACACCTCCATGATGCAATCACCTTCCAGAAGCCCCACTTATAAGAACATTTAAATATAAATCATAACCCCCAGAAAACACTGGGTCACAGGATATCATGAGCTTGCTTTGATGCTTGTAATGAGATTGAATGTTATATTGGGGTCCTCTTTACTAAAAACCAATTATCAGTTTTATCTTTTAATTTTGACCAAATATCAGTTGTCTTTTCTAACCTGATGCTTGAATTTATTCACATTTCTATTATTCTCTTTCATGCTTTCTGAAAAACAGCCACTTCTCTTCCTAGAGATATTTCTTTTAATGCAATCAAATAGAGCCAACAACAAAAACACAGGTCTACCAACGACCTAACCCACACGTACTACCGCTATAAGGTTTCTTATTAATTGCTTGTTCCTGGTACTAAAGATCTTCCACTACATAATATCGTATCAAATTCTGACACACTTTGTTGGTACACTGCTTTGATCTTAAAACAATGTAACAAATATATGTGTTCAGTGGGGGAACGCCTCATGCATAGGTACTAATTTCTGTTTCAGAAGAACAGGCTAAATTAAACTGCTTCAAAAATTTCAATTTTTAATCATTAGACTTCAGTTTAGAGCAGTTTAGGTTCATAGAAAAGTAAGACAGAGTACACAGAATTCCTATATTCTCCTCCTTCACACAGGCTTTTTCTGGTTATTAAAATTTTGTATTAGTGTGGTACATTCATTACAATCTGTGATACAATATTGATATATTAATATCAACTCAAACTTATGTTTTTTTTGGGTTTATATCCTGTACATTTGTAAGGACTTTGAAAAATAAATGTTATATATCTGTTAATACACCAACATAATAATTTACTGCCCTAAAAATCCTCTGTACTCTACTTATTTTCTCTCTGCCTAAATATTTGGAAACTGTTTCTTTAGTTTAACCTTTTCCAGAATTAAAATCATAGTACATGTAATCTTTTCATATTGAACTCTTTAGTACAACAATATGCTTTCAAAGTGGCTAAGTATTGTGTCATTTCATGGTTTATTTCCTGAATATATTCTTTCATATGTATGTATCAGAATTTGTTTACCTATTTACCTTTTGAAGAGTATTTTGGTTGCTTCCATGTTTGGGCAAAATTGAACAAAACTGATTTAAACATTTGGGTGAAAGTTTTTGTGTGGACACAAGTTTTCAACTCAACTGGCTAAATACCAAGGAGTGTGATTACTAGAACATATGGAAATACTTTAGCTTTCTAAAATACTGCTACTATTTTTAAATATGTCTGCACCATTTTGGATTTGTACTAACAATGCATCCGATTTCCCGTTACTCCACACTCAAGATTGAATGATGCTATGGAAAGCGAACGTCTCAGTGGTGTTCTAGGAAATCAGAATAAGAAGAATCCAGAATGAACATCTGTGCACTGGAAAGCCAGACTACTGAGTAGCAGTTGAAGACTGAATGCCTGGAAGCTCACTATAGAGTCACCGGTGTGAATCTGTATGGGAAAGCCGAAGTGTCTGTACTGGAAGAGTAGAGTCTGCACTGGAAGTCTGAAGGAACTGGCGACCAGCAGCCAGAGGCAATGGTGACATGAGCTCCACCAATGAAAGGGGAAGTCTTGCTTCTTCTTGCCCTTTCGATTCCATCCAGGCAACAAGCCTATTGGTTGGTGCCACGGACATTGGAGTGGGTCTTCCCCTCTGTTTGCAGCCCACATGTCAATCACAGAGCTTTGCTAATTGCCAAGCAGTTCTGACTCAAGTCCTGTTACTATATCACAATCGATGATCTGTCACTTCTCTAGCTTTGTTCTTCTTCAGTAATGTGTAGCAACGTGTTGGCTAGTTTGTGGCTATTGTCCTTTGCTACAAACTTTAGTATCGATTTGTCAATAATCTACAAAATAATTCCCTGGGATCTTGAGATTGTATTGAATCTTTAGACTAATTTTCAGAAGAATTGACGTTCTAGCAATATGCAGTCTTTCTATCTATAAGCAGAGAGCACCTTCTTTTGATTGAATTTTCTTGAATGTCTTTCATTATTTTTATATTTTCCTTACATAGTTATTTATACTTAAGAATTTGCATTTTTGTTGATAACCTTAATAATGTTTTTATTTTAAATTTTAATTATTCCTTAATGGTATATGGGAAAGCATTTGACTTTTGCATATTAACTGTGTGTCCTGATACTTAGTTGTAATTACTTATTAATTTCAGTTTTCCATAGATTCTTCTGAATTTTCTACAAAAATCATATCATCTATTGAGAAATATATTTTTCTCCATGTTTATTTCTTCTTTCCTATTTTTTGTTTTCTTTTTATAAAAATGTCATTAGCTAGCATTTTCTGTAGGATGCTGAGATTAGACATCCACATCTTGCTTTGTTCTTAGTGTGAAAGTATTTAGTATGCCACCATAAGTGTGATGTAAGCTGTAAGATTTTTGGTGAATGTTGTTTATCAAGTTGAGGATATTCCCCTCTACTCCTTGGTTGCTGAGAGTTTATCATGAATTGGGATTGGATTTTTTTGAGACAAAGTCTCACTATGTAGTGCAGGCTGACCTTGAACACACTATGTAGCCTAGGCTGGCCCCAAACTCATAGGGATCCTCCTGACTCAGCCTCCTGAGTGCTGGGAATACATGTGTGGGCCACCATACCAGGTTTGGTATTGGTTTTTATTAAATGTGTATTCTTCATCTTTTGATAGAAGTATACAATTATTTTAGCCTGTTGGTATGATCTATTACATAAATTAATTTTTTGTATTAAATCAGTTTTGTATATTAATATAAGTCCCAAGTAATCATGGTGTACAACACTTTTATACATTGTGATATTCATAGTTCTTAAATTTTATGGAGGATTTTGTATCTATGTATATGAAAAATAGTCTACAATGTTCTTTTCTTGCAATAGCTTTGCCTGGTTTTGGCATTAGGATAACACAGATCCCACAGTATGAATTGCAAAGTATTTCCTGTACTGCTATTTCTCAGGAAGAGAGTGCAGAGAATCAGGCTCATTTCTTTATGATTTCACCAGTGATGCTTGGGAGCCTGCTGCTTTCTTTTTTGCCTATTAATTATTATTGGCTTGATCTCTTTAGTAGATAGAGGCCTCTTCAGATTATCTATTTCTTCTTGTGATTTTTTGTAGATTATCTTTCAAGAATTAATCCATTTCTCTCAGTTATAGAAATAATAATTCATAATCTCATCATTCTTTTAATGAGATAAATAATGAGGCTCCTTCTTGTCTTTCTTATATAAAATTTGTGTCTTCTCTTTTTTCCTTAGCCAGACTACATGTTTATTGATTTTATTATCTATTCTAAGAGATTGGTTTAAATTTTGTTGACATTTTTCTGTTGAGCAGTTTAAAAAATTTCATTAATTTCTGATATTCTTTTTAAATTTATGCACTTCCTTCTACTTTTGAATTTGATTTTTTTGTCATTTTAGGAAGTGAAAGTTTTTCTTTTCTAATACATGCATTCAATCAAATAAAATTTCTGGCAAATACCATTTTTATTGACCCCACAAATATTGGACAAATTTATTTTCATTTTGTTCAAACTATTTTAAATTTATTTAACCCAGGGGTTAATTAGCAGTAGAATTTTTTTCTATGAACAGTTTTGGTTTATTTCAAGTTATTTTTCTGTTACTGGTTTTTAGTTTAATCCCATTGTGGTCTGAGAAAAAAAGTTGCAGGATTTGTATTCTTTTAAATTTGTCAAGGTTTGTTTTATAGTCTAAAATTTAGTGTATGTTGGTAAATGGCCCATGTGATCTTAAAAAGAATGTGCATTCTCTGCTGATGGATGAAGTGGTCCATAAATGTCGGTAGATCCAATTGATGCTGGTGCTGCCCAGTGCATCTATTTCCTTCCTGATTTATTGTCTGTTGTGTCTGTTAAACAGAAATAGATTTATGTTGAAGTGGGCAAGTATAATGGTGCATTAATCTATTTCTTATTACCCCTCTCTCTTTTTTTTGCCTCACATGCTACTGCAGTTTTTGCCAAGTACACCTTATGGATTATGATGTTTTCCTGCAAGTTTGACCCCTTTATCATTATGCAATGCCCCATTCTACCTCTGTGAAGCTGACTTGAACCAAGATTAATGTAACTACTCCAGCTCTCCTTTGGGTACTCTTAATATATTTTATCTTTCTTTATTTGTCTCACTTTCATTCTATGAGTGTTGTTATATTTAAAATAGGTTTTTTGGGCTGGGGATTTAGCTCAGTGGCACACCCCCCCTTCTTGCAAGCACAGGGTCCTGAATCTGATCCCTGGTATTGGAAAAAAAAATCTAGGTTTCTTATAAGCCCTGTATAGTTGGGTTATACTTTTCTTTTTCAATTTAGTCAACAAGTAATAAATGCTTATTTTATGGGGTATAATGTAATGTTTTTATATGCATACATGGTGGGATAACTAGATCATATTAACATATCTAGCACCTCACATTGCATTTTTCTGTAGCAAGAATATTTACACTTTTTTTTTTTTTGTAGCCGGGGTCGAACTTGGGTCCTTGCACTTGCAGCAGGTGGCGAAACCACTGAGCTAAATCTCCAGCCCCTAAGAATATTTACAATTTACTTTTAGAAATTTCAAAATATATAATACTTATTGCTAACTATAATCATGCTATGTAATAGATCTCATGATCTTATTATTTCTATCCAACTGAAACTTTGTACCTTTTAATCAGCTTCTTTGCAGTGCCTTCCTCTGATAACCTTCATTCTATTCTTATGAGTTTGACATTTTTAGATCTTATATATAAGACCATACATTATTTGTCTTCCTGAGCTTGACTTATTCCCTTAACATAATGTCCTCTAGATTCAACCATGTGTTCCCAAATTACATGATTGTCTTTAAGGCTACATAATATTCCCTGTGTAGTTACACTGTAATTTCTTTTTTCAAAAATCTATCATGATTATATCCTTTAATGGATGTGCTATACTGTTTACATTAAAATGATTACTGATATAGTTGCTTTTTAATATTTTCTTTTTCTGAGTTCTTTTTTTGTCTTCTCCTGTTTCATGATTCAGCTTTCTATTCTCTCAGTATATCAATTATATATCTTTAAACAATTTTGATGATTGGCCTAGACAGTGAGATACACTCATAACCAATAAGTCCTTTCTCAAATAGCATTATAACACCTCACTGTTCCTACGTTGATTTATAACTGTATTCCCAATTCCTCCCTTTCAATCTTTATGAAATGGCTTTCATTCTTCTCACTTATCTGTAGGCTATAATCACCTAATATTACTATTATTATTTTGAACAAACATAAAGAAATGACATGAGTATGATGCATGTAAAACACTTCAAAAATGTCTAAGAGATTGAGAAGCTAAACATCCAGCCTGAGAAAGAAAATTGAACATGCATTAAACTGCTGTATTTTTAAATTGTGTTACTTACCTAACCACGTAATTCAGTGATATCAAACATCTAAAAACAATTAGTTTTCAAATTCTGGGGATTGCATAATTATGATTTAAATAAAAATTCCTTATTCTTTTGGTTTATCTGTAGAACATTAAAATCATCTACATTTCCCTGTATTGGTTCACATTATTACTTCATTTCTTCCAAAAAGGAAATGTAACATTCAACAACGTTTCTCATGAGAAGCCAGGGTGATGGTGCATGCTATAATCCCAGTACTCTGAGAGGCTGAGTCAGAAGAATTGCAAGTTTAAGGCCAGTCTGAACAACATAACAAAAATCATTCTCAAAAAAATACAAAACAGAACTAGGGAAGTATGTAGCACAATGAAAAGGCCCTACTTTCAAACCCCATTACACCCTCCCCCAGAAAAGAATCTTGGTAATATTACAAATAGATTTGTTTTAATCATGACTAACAAAACATGGAACTAGAAAACAGAAATTGTCTTTTAAATTTTATAACACAAAGCATGAAATACACTTGCAATGATATAGTTTGGTGTAATTCTTAGCTTTTTGTATAAACTAAGAAATGTAAGGAAATGTAAAAATATTTATCATATAGATAAATATCTAATACATAATCTTAATTAAATATTCTTAGTGGTAGATATACACAATATAAGTACCTGATAATTTTTGGTTTGTCTTTTAGTTTTAAAATTTTATTAAAGCATTTGACAAAATACTGTCAGAGAGTACTATCTAATAGCAATGAAGCAAGTCCCACCTATCCTGAACCAAGGAATAAAGTTACCAGAAACAATATTGATATTACTTAGGAGAATATACTTTTACAAAAGATATAGTTATTATTTTATTTCTGCTTCCTATGACCTAGGATCAAAAGTGAGATACTATTAAGGATAATACAGGTTCCTTATTTATAAAAATCCATTTTAATCTAAAATCTCATGTATATTCAACATCACAGTGTATATGCAAAGTGCTTAACATAGTATTTATAACTATTATCATCTAGTGACATTTTATTAAAACAGTTTATGTTTTTCTCCACAGTATTAGAAAAATATATTTACAGTTAACAAATATAATTTGTTCATTGAGAAACACCAAACCAATTTAGTAAAAGAAAGAAATGTAGTCTATGATTACCAGTTACTCCACAAAGATAATGAATCCTTAATGTCATTTTTCAATGTAGGAAAATCTCTAACAATCTACAGTTTGAGAAGCTAATTTTGATTTCCCAGAGTGAAAAATATCTAAGTGCATTGAGAATTTGTGAATTACCACTTTCATCATTGTTCTTGTTTAGGTTGAATTTATTGAGTATTTGCAAAATTCTTTCATTAGTAATCACAGAAATATGTAATATGCACTTCATGCATACAGTTTTGAGCTTCCTTTTTGTTGTTGGGTATTTATGAAAAAGTAAATACCATGTTTTCTCCAAACATATTAAGTTTTCTTTCTAAGAATGCAAAACCACTATATTTTCTACTTTATAATCTTTCTTTTTCTGGCAATCAGGTGGTAGTAGTTGATAAATTTCTGCTTAACAAAATATGAGAAAATGGATATGTATTCCAACCAAACTGGGATTATATTCCTTCCCTTGGAAGATACTATTTTCTATTCTTAGGTTGTTATAGTGTGTCTTAGTTAATTTTTCATCACTGAGACACAGTGTCCAATATCCCTTACTTAAAGGGATTTTGGCCCAGGGTTCCAGTCCATGGTTGCCTGGCTGTAAGGCAGAAATGATATGCCAGGAGGGACTGTGGGAGGAAGCTGAGACAGAAAGGAGGGGCCAGGGAAATAATTATAACCATCCAAGTCACTCCCCCAGTGACTTACCTCTAATTAGACTAAAATGCCCATGATCCAGTCACCTTCCAAGAGTCCCATTTTGAGCAGGTGAGACTGTGAGGGAACATTTACAATTCAAATAATAATTATTGAGTTGAGATCAGCTTCAAAAGGTAAACAAGATGGACAGGGTTTGGTCACTTAATAGCAACCATATTAGACTGTGATATTAATGAGTGATTAATAATCAGTGTTAAGACACTAGAAATCTGGCTCTCTGATTTGAAGTAGCATTATGTACCCAAAGTCTATATAATCTTGTCTAATTTACACACTGTAGTATATAATGTAAGAGGATGTAAGTCATTGTCCTTAAAAGTTGTAATTAAAGTTAAACTTTAATAATATATTTTAAGGAAAATTGAGAGTAAATCATCTAGTTTTTAATATATATTTATGTAATAATATAACACAAAATACATTACCCTACAAGCAGTGTTGTCTATTTATTTTACAAACATGTCCTAAAGCCATTTAACTCTAATTGATAAATCTCAATAAATATGATATCTCAGCAGTAAACATAAATTAAGTTTGTTGCTCTTGTATCTTTTTTTTTTCCTTTGGTACCAGGGTTCGAACTAGGGACCTTATACTTGTGAGGCAGACGTTGGAACCACTGAGCTAAATCTCCAGGCGCTCTTGTTGCATCTTAATCAAAGAACTCATTTCAAACATTGTATAAAATAAAAAGTAAATGGAAAACTTTTCATATATTAATAAATTAAGACACAATAGGCAGCATTGGAAATATTTTTAGTGTATTTTCAAAATTTAACATGATTTATAATAGAGAATTGGAGTTATTTTGTAACTTGAATTTTATCTTTTGTCTACATATTTACTTATTGTACCTTTCTAGCAAATTTTTTCTTCTTAAGATACCATTAGTGGAGAGGTTTAAAAATGGTGGAGTGCATAGAGACTGGCAGCAAAATATAACCTTTCCAGTACCTGAAATTGAGACACCTGAAAAACTACAACCTGGTGAAGAGAAAAAGCAAAGTAGATCTCTGGGAACTGGGAGGAAGGTGACAGGGAAACTAGAAACTACAGAGAAGCTGAAGAAATGGAGCACAATACAGAGAAAATAACCAAGTACTGTGAAAAACTGACCCCAGGCGGTGGAGAGGAAGACCTGTCTCTACTGACCCAAGGCAAACCCAGAGAGGCTCCGCAGCTCCAGGGAGAGTCAGTGGACTGAGCCAGCAGTGCTAGACCTACGAAAAGACCATGACTATTACAAACCCCCAAAATACCATGGTTCTCACTCTGCGTGGTAGGCAGAGATGGTGAAGAAATCCCGTGCAGCAGCTGCTATACCTGAGAGGGTTTAATGAGGAGCTAGTTTGGTAAAGAGTTAACTTTTTAAGACTGAGCTACAGAATAACCTCATAATAATTATCTTCAGGGTTTCATGGCTCACCCTAAAACAGTACTTGTTGGGAGATAGTCACAAGGGACCATCCTGGAGAGGATATTCTCGATACAGAAAACCTCTGAGAAGTTTAAGCTCAGACCAGAAAGGTCCCAGGGATCCTGCCCTCCAAATAAAGAAATTGGGGTGTCATGTGTGGCTTTCAGAGGAGGCTGGATCTGAAAGTGTTGGCCTTAATTTCAGTGGGTTCCTTGACACCCCTGAACCACACACACACACACACACAGGCACACGCACACAGGCACACACTGCCTTCTTCTAATACAGAGCTCAGCGGTCTGCTGCCAGTGTGGTCAGGGATATGCAGCGTGGAAGGCTGCCACAGCCTGAGCCACATGGAAAGAAGAACCTCGGGAGCAGGGAGAGCAAATCACAAACCTATAAGCTGTAAAATTCGGTGGAGAAACTCATCACTTGGGGTGCACAGAGGGACATGGAAACTGGGAGTGGCTGGCAGACCTAGTGCTGACAGCATTGAGTGAATGCTCCCAGCAGGAATAGTGGGGCAGGATTCAGCACTCACACTCAAAAATGTGTGTGTGTGGGAACAAAACGTGCTTTAGAAGTAACTCATTGTGGGTCTAGGATTTAGCTCAGTGGTTTCGCTGCCTGGTGTGTAAGCACAAGGACCTGAGTTTGATCCCCGGTACCACCGCCCCCCCCCCCAAAGTAACTCATTGTCCATCCCTTCTTGCAGACCCTGGAAAGAAAACACTCACTCAAAAACACAGAGGCATTTTTTGGACTCATTTTTTTTAAATTGGGTTTTGAGTTGTTTAGGGCATTTTTACTCTTTTTTAAAATTTTTCTTTTTGTCCCTATTTTAATTTTTTTCTTTGATTCCTTTTTATCTTCTTACTCCTTGTTTTCATTTTTTTGTGTGGTTTTTTGCTTTGTTTTATCAAATTCTACTCATTTTCCTTTACTTCTTAATAGGATCCTTTGTTTCACACATCTCTCTTCATCTTCTATTTTTCAAATTTTACTTCTTTCATTTCCTCCTCAACTACACTTTCTATCTTTTTCTAATATTACTATGAGGTTTTATTAATATTTAGACAATTGGATAACACTATAATATTGTTGAATTCTTTTCTATTGTTAGTGTTGGTATAATTGTTGCAATTAGTAGATATTAACTGTATATAAATATTTGGATTGTCATTGCACCTACATTGTAATTACAGATATCTATTGTTATAGGTAGTAGAGTTGTAGATTTTATTGGTTCTTATGTCAATATTCAGTGTGTCTTTGAGTCCACTGTTGGTGATTTTGTTGTTATTGCCAGGGTGGCATAGTTGTTACTATTAATTGTTTTTTACTGTATGACAATATATGTTCTGTCTTTGTGTCACTAAACATACTGTAGTCATTTCCAGAGAACTAGGTGTTGGGCCAATTACACAGCACCATAATTAATAACCAAATTAATAAATGTGGTTACATCTGTGACAGGGAAAAAGGCCTATAGTTTGCCATGCCCAGAAGGCACCACTGAAAACCAGACACTAACTAAAGAGATCTGCAAGCTAAAAACAGAATCTATCCAAAATAATCAACCCACAAACCTCACCACAAATAAATAAAATAATTAATAGTGGAATGTGAAGACAAAATATCTCCCAAAATTCCCAACTCCCCAAAAGCTGACAGATCCAGTATTGATGGAGAAGTCAAAAGCTAAATGCTGAATTTTGTGATATAAAAAGAGACAATAAAACAAGATAAATGAGGTGCTAAGTGAGTTTAGTTATGATATAACTAAATAAATAATGGACTTAATAAATGATATGATTACAGAGCGTACAGAAGACAACAATAAAAAGTGAGCTGGACTAAGCCAAATTATACAAAGCATGAATGACTACTCTAGCTAAGAATTAGAGTTTATGAAAAAATGCTGAACAAATTGAAGTGATAAAAATCGTCTTTTGAATATATGGCCGTTCAAAGTGACCAATGTGAGGTCAAAGCAAACTAGAAGATAAAATTGATGTATCTGACCTTATAGTCAAATATCTGAAAAACAACATGAAAATATGATAAATGGATTCAACAGCTGCTACATGATTCAAAGAAAACTAATCAAAGATTAATTGGAATTAGTGAAAACAAAAAAAGCACAAATTGCATAAAAGTCCTGTTTACAGAAATAGTAGCAGAAAGTTTTTCAAATGTGGGGAAACAATTTAACATACAGATAAATGGGACATTTATATCCCAAAGAGCAATAATCAGAAAATAAGTTTTCCATGACACATCAGAGTAAAAGTCCCAGAAGTTCTGCACAAGGATAGAATCTTAAAAGCTATTAGCAAAAAGTGAAAAATCACGTGTAAAGGTAAACCAGTTAAAATTGCAATAAGCTTCTCAACACAAACTTTAAAAGCCAGGAAAGCTTGGATTGAAGTATTTTAAGCCCTAAAAGAAAACAGCTTCCAATTCAGACTGATATACCCTGCAAAAGCATTTTTCAAAACTCATGCAAAAGTAAGTGTTTTTTCATGACAACAACCTTAAAAAATCATGACAACCAAATCAGCATTCCAAAAAATGCTCAAGGATATCTACAAAGAGACAGTGAAATAAACAATGCCAAAGTCCAATGGAATGCATACACTAGGCAGGGCAAGGAGTTAAGCAGAGGTTAAAAGAGAATCAACAAATGATGCAAATAAGTCACTAACTTTCATTAATAATTCTCAATATGAATCATCTCAACTCCCAATCAAAGAAACAGTTTGGCAGATGGGATACAAAAACAAAACACAGTGGTATACTGTATAAAAGTGATGCACATAATCAAAAAGAAATTCATAGACTAAAAAATCAAAGGACAGAACAATATTCCATTCAACAGAACCATGAAAACAAGCAGGAGTAGCTATCCTATAGTAAGACAAAGTGGACTTCAAGCCAAAACTAATGAAAAGAACAAAGTTAACTATCACTATATATTGGCTAAGCCCAGCACTTTAGGTACCCATGTAATCGTAGAGGCCAAAAATCACTTGAATGAATATGAATCTCATGATGTCTCAATACATTTAACGTTAAAATATTTATACAAGTTTTTCTTTTCCTGAAGTGTGTGTACATTTTTTTGGCAGACTCTTTATAACTAACTAAATAAATAAAATTAGGGCTTCCACAATAAGACCCATCCAAAAGAGGAAACTTAAATGTACAGACAGTTTGAAATACAGATGGCAGGAAGCAGATGAAAATAAAGTTCAACATCTCTGGCCATTAGAAATGCAAATTGAAATAACACAAATTCCATCTTGCTTCAGAAAGAATGGCTACAAACAATAAAATAATAATTTCTGGGGAGACTGAAGAACAGGAACCCTTCTACATTGCTGGTGGGAATGTGAATATGCAATCACTATGAAAATCAGTATGGAGATTCTTCAAAAAACAAAACAAAAAAATTCTATTTGACCTAGTTATTTCTCTTCTACTTATCTTCCCCCAAAGAGTCAAAGACATCATATTACATCGATACGTGCTCCTCCATGTTCATAGCAGCAGAATCCAAAAGAGCTAGAACTTGAAGTGGTCTATATGACCATCAACAGATGAATGTATACAGAAAATATGCTAATACTATAAGCACATGGCTTACTATTCTGTTATAAAGAAAATAAATTTGAGACATGAAGGAAAATGGATACACACTGAGACTGTAATGTTAAACACAAAAAATCAGACACACAAGTTTAAATATCACATGAGTAACCTGGATTATAAGAAGCTTTGAGTACCAATAAATTAAATCCAGAGTACCAATAATTTCACCCAGAGTATCAATAAATGTGAGAAACCCAGAGTACCAATGAAGTAAAGAGAAAAACAAAATAGGAAACAGAAAGAGATCGTTTACAAAAGCTAAAGGTACCAAGGGATGGAGCAGGGAAGGAAGGTGGGAAGAAAAAGGAGGATGAAAAGAGAATTAAATATTAAAATGTATTGGTACATGTAAATGTGTTATGTACCTGTACCAACGCCACACAATAGAGGTTACTGTTATGTACTGCAACATACACTAAAAAAAATCAAAAGATACTATTTTAGCTCAATTTACTTCATTTTTATTCAGCATATAGTAAATAATACAATGTGTATCCTTTCTACTAAATAAGCACCCCATTGACTATATAAGTATGCAAAAATAAAATAATGAGAATAAAAGTGGTGTAGTAGTAGAGCACTACTCATTTCAGTAACTTTTTTCTTTTCCTTTTTCTATTTAAAGGTGGGGTCTTTTTTAGTCATATTCCTGTGTATTTAGTCCTCATCAATGTGAAAGAAGATATTTCTAATGTTAAAATGTTTGTTCATAAGAAAAACACCAATACTTTTGTAAATTTACTCTAGGCCATAATATTATAAATGTCCATTTAGTTTGGGTTAGTATACTGAGTCATATATGTATGGTATTGGCCAATATATATTATGTTATTCAGTGTAATGATGCTCCAGAAGTACCTAATGGATGTATTTTCACAGGAAATTGTTGGGAATAAGGCCAAATGTTATTAGTTACTTTCATTAGATAAGGGACAGAGCATGCTCTAATATACAAAACACACTCTCTATGTGAAAAATGTGCATCCTACCCAATAAAATTAGGCATATTTAGCAGTGCAGTTTTAAAAAAGCTATCTCATATATGAGTAAAATAAAAATTATTAATCATAAACAGCCAAGAAAGATTTTGCTACAAGTAATACAGAATCATAGACACTATATGACATTTATATTTATCACCCAGGCATGTTTTCTTCTTTTAACAATTCAGATAGATTGTGTAAAAACTGGTTTGCTTTCACACTTTACTCTGAGCAGGAAGCCTAATTATAATATTGTCTCTTTTTCTATTTGAATGTGTCAGTTTTCATATTATGACTTTCACACCTGTACTAGCTAAGATTAAACAGTCATGTCATCTGAGACCACCCAGCAACTAAACTGTGAAAATTAATTTCAATTTCACCTAAGCACAGCCCCATGCTGTTTTCCTATTACTCCCATACCAGGATATCTGTGACTTTTGCCTACCAAATGACTTACTTATTATAGAAAATACTCTAAAGAGTTGTGATGACATACTCTATCTCATATTTCACTGTAACTTTAATAAACAAATATTATTTTTGATGAAAAAGTATTATGGGATGATTTTCCATTGATTTTTAACCCCAAATTCCCTAATAGTAAATACTAAACTCTCAAAAGTATTCTTTATGTCAATATATGTGGTACTATCATATAATAAATGTATAAGACATTTTCAGAAGTTATTATTGTAGAAAAAGTATTGCAAAATGAATAAAAGAACCTGGTAAATATAAAAGAAGTAGAAACACATTGATTAGTGTTTGAAACTTAATAGTACTCTCTCTATTAAGTGTAATGTCAAAACCAGCCAGTGATATTACAAGAAAACTATACCGTAAATGACGTTTGTGTATGTGTATAGCAGGTATATGAAAGTTTTCATAATATATTCACAATGAAATTCCTCCAATTATATAATGATGTTATGTCATATCAAGTAGAGTTTATCTCAGAAACACAAGACTGTTTTAACTTCAAAAAACTTTGATACATCCTTTTAGAAAAATAAATGGGAAAAAAACAACCTTTTGTAGATGCAGATGAATCACCTGATTAAATTTGTACAAATCAAATAAAAACGTTGTAGTATTTTGTCTTCAAATTAGGATAAGTAGGAACTCCATTATTTCTATAAGGTGTAGCTTAAATAATAGAAAAAATAATGAGACAATAATATACTTAATGATAAAAATGATATTCTATAAAAATAAGAAATAAGATAAAATTAAAATCTCAAATGCTCTCTATTTCTGGTCAGTATTGTATGAACCAAAAAAATATATATAGAGAGAACTGCAGATTGAAATGAATCTATCTCTGTCTTTGATTTGAGCATATAATTAAATATATGGAGTATCCTAAGATTCTTCTTTCACAATGGTTAATGGAAATAAGCTATTTCATGAGTTTAACAAGTTAATAGTTGCTAGGTCAAAGTATGAAAACCAATTATATGTGTGGTTATGGTTTACTTTAAATTTTCCAACTTGATTAGCTGCCAGGATTGAGGGTTTGTGTGTGGGGGTCCACAACATGGACTTCCAGTTACCAAGTTCGGTGTGGCTACTGCCACTGATAAGTGCCCGATCTATCAACAGTAGAGATCCCCAATTCAGCACCATTTCCAGGGATTATCAGTGTGCAGCCTCAAGGTTGTTGATTATATTGATTGAACTACACTACGTAAAATAACATCGAATGATTATATATTAGTACTTCAGTATTGTTTTATCTACATTGTAAGTTAGGTGATGAAAGGAGAAGAGTAAGGATAACCCAAAGAAAACTTTCACTTATATTCTGGGGAAGTAATTAATGCATTTCTAGGTATATGCGGGATAGTTGTATTGTGTTAGTCAGAAATATTAACTTGTTGTTTTGTTTATTTGGAGTTTAACTGTGGTCGAACAGATGTCTTTGGGAGTGGAGTTGACTAGGGCTAGAATGAGGTGGGTTAGCTTAATAATGTGAACTTGATTGGCTTGGTTGGGCATCACCAAGGAGTTTAGCAAAGCACACTTCTGGATGTGTCCATGTGGGTCACAGAGATGACCTTGGCCTTGGTTTCTTTCTTGCCCCTTGTTTATTCCTCTCTGACACTGTTCTCCTGTTCTGCTTCCTGGACAGCAGGAACTAGGTGGTTTTGGTTCATCATCATGTTTCTGCCTTGGAATGAGATAATCATGGACATATTTCCTTAACACCGTGAATCAAACTAAACATCTCCTCCTTTAACTTGTGACTACCAGGTACTGTGTTCCAGCAAAAGAAAATCAATTAAAACTTTTGCATGGGCTGGGGATTTAGCTCAGTGGCTCCGCCATCTGCCTCTCAAATGCAGGTTCCTGAGTTTGATCCCCAGGACCAAAAAAAAGAAAAATTTTTAAATTGTAATTTAAAAAATTTAGAAGTTATACAATATGAAATATTTAGTAATAAATTTAAATATGTGCAAAATCCATAAATAAAAAAGCGCAAAATAGTACTGAATGTAACAAGTATCCAACAAACCAAGAGCAATACCTTGATATTGAATTGGAAGACTCAGTAATGAAAAGACAATATATGAATTCCTTGAATTCCAATCAAAATTCTAGAAAATTTATATAAAATTTAACAGAGTACTTTCAAAATGTGCATGAAAATTCTAATGGCATAATGTAGACAAATAAATTTTGAGAACAAGAAAAAAATTTAGAGAAGTAATACTACCTTCTTCACAAATATAGTATAAAACTACAGTAATTAGGTCTGCAGAATTGGTATTAGGCTAGGCATATAGGTAGAACAGTATTAATAAAAGATTTCAGACAAAGATCCACACTTGTACAATTAATTGTTATTAATTTTGTAGAAGTAATTTGATGAAAGAAATGTTACTGGAACGACTAGACATAGATTAAATAAATCTCTAACAATGTAGAGTATTTTGCACAAAAATTTGCATAAGATACATTACAAACTTAAAAGTTAAAACTACAATGTCTGGAGCAATACCTTGAAGAAAGTTTTGTGATATTGCGTTGGGAAATTAGTATTGTTTTTCCCCTGGTACCATGGATTGAGCTCATGACTTGGTGCTTGCCAGGTAGGCGCTGTGCCACTGAGCTACATCCCAGGCCAGAAATTGTTATTTTTAACTAGTTTCAAAGGCATGAACATTTTTAACACAGTAAACATTGAAAAAATATGTTCAAAATTAAAGTCATCTGTGCCTTGAAAAGGACTTTCAAGGGGCTGGGGATTTATCTCAGTGGCATCGCACCTGCCTAGCAAGTACTAGCTCCTGAGTTCGGTCCCCAGTACTGCAAAAAACAAAAAAAAAGACTTTTAAGAAAGTGAATAGGCAAAGACATATCAAGAATATTTATTTTATTTTAACAATTCAAAATAGAAGATCACTAATCTGGTTAAAAACAGGCAAATGCTATCAGTCAACATATTATTTGGCAAAATTATATATATATAGTATATATAGAGAGTATATGCATGTATGTGTATTGGTAAATATACATGTACGCATAGTAACATACAATACATACATGAAATGAAGCTTAATATCACTAGCCATTAAATGAATGCACATGAACAGTATAATGAAATACAAGTAGGGACCCATCAGGATAAAAATGATATGGGGAGCATCAAGGGTTGATGATACTGTACTCCTCTGGAAAGTAATTGGGAAGCTTCTTTTAGCATCAAGTATATGCTTTTTTGTACAACCTAGTAATTCTATTTCTAGGCATTTATTCATAAAATGAAAATAAGTGTTCATATAAGACAAGGGCATAATAACTGAATGTATAAAACTATATTCATGCAGCTGAATATTCAAAGATGAAAGGGAAAATCTATTAATAAAACTGAGTAATATATGATAAAAATAAGTGCATCTGAAATGAATCAAATTGCATGAAGCCTGAAACTAATCCATAGTGGTAAAAAAATGAGATACCAGGTTTTCTAGGCCAAGGAACTGATGAGGTAGCAAGAGAGCAAGAGGGGGTGGTATTGAACGGGTCATAGTGAATTAATTATTTGTTTTGCTGAGATCCTTTATATGTTGATTCAGTGGTGTTTGCTTGGAAATATAAATCTGTCACAAATAAATGTCACATATACTTAAAATGAGATTTTAGATGCAAAAATTTGAAAAAAAAATGTATAAATTCCAAAATATACCATCCCCAGTGAAGACTGTCAAAGGAATCTGTTTCAAAACTTTTAAATGATCAAATTTTTCTCATAGAAGAAGAGAATATAAAGACTAAAAGAACAATAGAAAGATTACATTTTTGAAAATTATTAAATAAAATTGTTGCCACATACACACATGCACACCCATCACCATTATATTCATGGACTAAAGAGAAAATGTGGAGAGGATATATCTGCTTTTCAATGTAATGTAAGAAGGACCATTTGGAAAGCTTGGTGCATTAGCAATTAGACATTACTATGGGCTGAATTCAGGCTTCTGAAAAAAATGCACTGAACTCTTAACACCGGTACTTAGGAATGGAATTTTGCTTGAAATTCTTTGGAGAAGTAATCAAATTAAGATTGAGGTCATTAATGTGGACACTAATTCATTAGGATTGTTTTTAGGAATGGAGTTTTGCTTGAAATTCTTTGCAGATGTAATCAAATTAAGATTGAGGTCATTAATGTGGACACTAATTCATTAGGATTGTTTTATCACAAGAGGAAAAGAAACACATAGACACGGGAAAGAAGAATGCTTGGGTCGACACAGGCAAAATTTGAATTGGCCAGCCAAGGGACACCTTACATTGCTAGGAAACTACCATAACCTAGAAAAAGTCAGGGAAGGACTCTTCCCTAAAATGTTTCAGAGTGGGCATAGACCTGTCTTCAACTTAATATCAGAATTTTAGCCTCCAAAACAGTGAGACAATAAATTCTACTGCTTTAAGACTTTCAGTTTGTGACACATTATTATATAAAATGAAAAAAAAAGTACCTTTTTAAAAAAATGTACCTTTACAAAAATTACCTTTTATTTATGAAGAATATGCTCTAAGACCCCCAGTAGATATCTGAAACCTTGTAGTTTCTCATATATATTATATCTCATATATATTATATATATACATATATATATAATTTTTTCTATACATATATCAAGGATACACTTTAGAAATTAGGCACAGTACAGCTTAACAATAAGTCATAATAAAGTGGAATAATTATAGCAATATACTGAAATAAAATTAGGCAACAGCTGTCTCTCAAAATAACTTGAATGTACTCAAACTTCTTGTGATGGCATGTGAGGACACAATGCCTATGTGAGGAGATTCAATGAGATGAATGACACAGGCATTAGGCCACCATGTAAGAGTTAATTGAACATGGATATTGCATAGCTGTGGCAACTGATAACAAAGATGGGCAGATGAGGTACATGAGAGAAAGAGTGAACTTTCAATATTTTTCTGGAACAGAATATGCTAAACTCTTTTATGAAAGTAGCCCTGACTTTTCTTATTTTCGCTTTCATCCTGGAGGAATCAGAAACACTATCTAGTGAGCAGTGAATGAGGAGAGTAAAGATTAAAGATGTCAACTATTTAGTTTTTTGAAAGGCAGATGACCTATTACCTGCAGTAATTGGGAAAAATGCTTCCTGTTCTATTAAGTTTAAAGTATTGACTATCGTAGTGGCATGCACACCTGACTACTTCAAAAACAAGGCAATTAATATTCTCCTTTACCTGGGGATTTTGGATTCATGATATGTGTGCACATTGTAATTCAAGGACAGAGGAAACATCTAAAATAGCTTTAAAGCAAAATGATAGAATGAAAAGTTTTAGTTATGATTATATTCTACTGGTCCTACTGTACACATCGCGGGAATTGAAATCAAAATGAACGGAAGTCAGACACTTTACATCTGACCATATATCACAATGAGATAGGATGTGAAAACAATACACTACATGATTATATTCAACTCCATCACATACTTTCTCTGAAGAAATTTAAATAAAATAATCCCAGTGGAATAGTGCTAAGAGAAACACGTAAGACAATGCAGAAGTTGAAATTCAGTTGCAGTTATTAGCAAGCTGGATGTGTGTAGAATAAAGAAGGGCAGGAAATGGTATTTAGCATACTTGAAAATTTTGGGTTGGCTCTGCATCTAGATAGTAATTCTTATTGACACTAAAGCCAACTTCATCGTCTCTTTATTCCCTTTAAGCATTCTGTCAGGATTCTGGGCACTGTATGTAAACTTGACCCTGAAACTTGGAGATGTATTGGACATAAACACCAGCCTCACAATCATTCATTGATCTTACTTCTAGATCACCTCTCTCATTATTTGCAAAATTCTAAGCCTTATTATGACAATTGTAGTTGAATACAAGAAATCTGTAGACAGACTATTCTCAAATTATAAAGAAATACAGCTAAAATATGCTGGCATGAAGTAGGTGCTGTGTAATAGAAATGGAGATAACGGAAGCTATAATGCCAAAATGAGGACCTAATAAATGCATATTTTAATTTAGCTCAATTTAGCTATTCTATAACATACTTATTTCAAAATTACATATTGTACACAATCTGAATACATCATTTTTTGCAATGTAAACAAAGCATGGTGCTGCATGACTGTAATCTCAGCACTTGAGAAGCTGAGGCAGGAGAATTGTTGTGCGTTCAAGGCCAGCCTGAACAACACAGAAAGACCCTGTTTCAAAAAAAACAAGCAAACAAACAGAAAGTGAGATGTGTTATCAGACAGTAGAAGTACACATATATCATGAAGCTGATAAAAATAGCATCATATTCCAACTCATAATAATAAAGCTTGGATCACTACCAAAATTTAAAGTGAGAATTCAGCAGAATAGAACAGTGGAGGTATTCTAGTAACAGCACCTAAGAGGGAGAAAATGGCAGGGCAAAATAATAATGGGACACTGACTTAAGAATTTCCACCATCATTGTATATTAGACACTATTAGACTATTGGACTGGTGCCTTGAGGGTTTCATGGATCATACAGGTAGAAACTGAAATAAAAGAACACTAATTCCACCTCTAGAAAGCAGGAGACACTGAGGAGCATGGAGGAGAAAGTGGCTTGCAAACCATTCCTCCCATTTTTTACCTTGCTCATAAGTGAACACATTGTGTTGTGTTTACGAGTCCTATGTTCATGAAAGTGGACAATATTTTAGGGAAATCTATATTATCCGGTACTAAGTTAGACTCCAAACTACTATATTATAGGCAGTACAAAAGTATAAAACATAAAAAATATAAAAAAGTTAAGATGGCTTCATTCATATTCAAACATTAATTTTTGTAATGTTAGATAATAAATATTTAATAAAATAAAAATTTCCTTTCTTCCTTCCTTCCTTCCTTCATTTCTTCCTTCTTCTTTGCCTCTTACCTTTTCTTTTCATTTATTTATTAAAAAGAAAAAATGCATTTTTAAAGAATTCTTCTTGAATTGGTTTTATTTTGCTGACAAAAATATAAATTAAAATGAATGAAAACATTGTTTAAATATGTTTTATTTTTGTCAGAAAAATAAAACCCCACTGCTATGGTTTATATCTAGATGTCCCATCCAAGCATCATGCACTCATAGGTTGGTGCTTTTGAGGTGATTGGATCATGGTGGCATGATACTCATGAGTGGACTGATCAACTGATGAGGTTAGAGTAAAATGTGACCCTGGGATATGAAACCTAGTCAGAGAAGGTGGGTTACGCTGGAAATAGTCTGGAACGGTAGGTATGTCTCCTTTTTCTCCCCTTGAACTCTTTCAGCTTCTTGTCAGCCTACCATGATCTCTTTTTACTCTTTTATGACCCTTTGCAATCCTGTAAGGGCGTGGAACCAGCTAATTATGGACTAAGACCTCTACAACCTGTAAGCCAGAATATACCTCCTCAGACTTGTGGGTATCTGACATTATAACTCAGTGAAAGTAAATAAGCCCCCACATGAATAAAAAATAAAAAGCCTGCACACTAAATGAACCAATAAAAAGCAACCCACTGAATTTTAAATACATTTTATTTTATTTTTAAAAATTTCATTGGTACATTTTAGGTTTTCAATTATTGACATTCAACATTGGAAATTTGTACCTTTACATAATCTCTCTTGGTTCTTATTTTTTCCCATTTTCCCTACTCTCCTTTGAACCCCTCCATCCCTCCCTATTTACATAGAGTTTGTTTCCATTTTTTAATTTTCTCACATTACTTCCATTCCCTTCTTTCTTTTACCCTACCCCTCCCTCTTCCCCTTCCCCTTTGAACATTTTTTCCTATTTCACATTACCTATCATACCTTTTAGTCCTTATTTACACTTTCAGTTTCTCACACTAGAGAAAGTATTTGGAATTAATACATGTATGTCCTATTTATTTCATGTAAGAGTATTGCCTCAATGTGCAACCATTTTAGGTATAAATGTCTCTAATTTCTCATTTTTTATTGCTGAGTAGTACTCCATTTTATTTTTTAAAAACCCCACATTTTCTTGATCCAGTCTCCAGTTGATGGGCATTTGGGCTGCTTCCAAATTTTAGCTATTACAAACAGTGCTGCTATGAACATGGGCACACATGTATCACTGTGGTATGATTCTTTTAATTCTTTGGGGAGATACCCAGTGGGGAAATAGCTGGATCAAATGGGACTTATAGTCCTAGTTCTTTGAGGTATCTCCATACTGATTTCCACAGTGGTTGCACCAGCCTAAACTCCCACCAGCAGTGGAGCAGTGTTCCTCTTTCTCCACAGCCCCGCCAGCATGGTTATTGGTTTATTTCATGATAGCAGCCATTCTTTCTGGGGTGAGGTGAAATCAGAGCATTGTTTTCATTTGCATCTCTCGAATGACCAGTGATGTTGAACATTTTTTCATGTTTATTTGCTATTTCTACTTCTTTGTCTGAGACATGTCTGTTCATTTCGGATGCCCATTTTTGGATTGGGTCTTTAAATTTGGGAGATCTGATTTTTTTAAGTTCTTTATACATTCTAGATAGTAGACCTTTGTCTGAGGAACAGCAGGTGAAAATTTTTTCCCACATTGTGGATTGTCTCTTCACACTGTTGGTGCCTTCTGTTGCTATGCAGAAGCTTTTTAATAAGAAGAGATCCCACTTGTTGATTGTTTGTGCTAGTTCACAGGCAACAGGTTTTTTCATAAAATCCTTTCCTACACGAATGTCTTCAAGAGTTCTACCTAACAACTGTTCCAACTGGTTCAACATTTCTGTTTTAATATTTAGGTCTTTAATCCATCTCGATTTTAATTTAGTGCATGGTGAGAGATATAGGTCTAGTTTTTAATCTTTGACAAGTTGAAACTCAGTTTATCCCGCACTATTTATTAAAGAGGCTATCTTTCCTCCAGTGAAGGTGTTTGGTGCCTTTGTTGAAGATGAGGTGGCTGAGTGTGTCTGGAGTTGTTTTTGCGTCTTGTAATCTGTTCCACTGGTCCTCAGGTCTGTTTCTTTGCCAGTGCCATGCTGTTTTTATAACAGTAGCTTTGTAGTATAGTTTCAAATTGAGGGTTGAGTTAACCCCTGCTATGTCTCTGTTGCCTAGAATTGCTTTTGCTATTCTAGGTCTCTTCTTGTTCCAAATGAATGTTTGGATTCTTTTCTCAAGGTCTGTGAAGTATGCTGCTGGGATTTCAATTGGGATTGCATCTAATCTATATAGCAATTTTGGAAGTATGGCCATTTTCACTACATTGATTCTTCCTACCCATGAGCAAAGGATGTCTTTTCATTTTCTGATATTGTCTTCAATCTCTTATTTCAGAGTGCTATAGTTTTCAGAGAAGAAGTCTTTGATTTCTTTCGCTAGGTTGAATCCTAGGTATTTCAGTTTTTTTGATGCTATTATGAAAGAAATCGTTTGCCCTATTTCTCTCTCAGTGAATCTGTTGTTCTTGTACAGGAAAGCTATTGATTTTTCTGTGTTGACCTTGTATCCAGATACTCTACTGAATTTGGTTATTAAGTCTAGAAGACTTTTGGTGGAATTCTTGGGGTGTTCTATGTGACTATCATGTCATCTGCAACTAATGACATTTTGATTTCTTCATTTCTTATCTTTATTCCTTTTATTTCTTTCTCTTGTCTAATTGCTGTGGCTAATGTTTCCAAGACTATATTGAACAAGAGTGATGATAGTGGACATCCTTGTCCTGTTCCTAATTTTAGTGTGAAGGATTTCAGTTTTGGACCATTTAGTATGATATTGGCTGTTGGTTTTTCATAGATGGCTTTTATCAGATTGAGGTAGAGACAACCTATTCCAATTTTTTGAAGGATTTTTATCATAAATGTGTGTTGGGTTTTGTCCAATATGTCGTATTGTCATTTTCATTTAATTGTAGGAAGTGTCTGATTTCTTCTTTAATTTCCTATATGACCCATTGGTTGTTCAGAAGTGTGTTGTTCAATTTCCATGTGTTTATGAAATTCTTGCATTTTCTTTTGCTATTGATCTCCAGTTTCATCACACTATGGTCTGATAATATACAGGGGATAACTTCAATTCCTTTGCACTTACTTAAACATGTTTTATGAGTAAGCTTGTGGTCAATTTTGTAGAATGATCCGTGTGCAGGTGAAAAGAATGTGCATTCTGATTGGGGTGGAGCATTCTGTAAACATCTATTAAGTTCATTTGTTCAAGAGTTTGAGTTCTAGTATTTTGTTGTTTATTTTTTGTCTAGTTGATCTATTTATTTCGGACAGTGGGGTATTGAGGTCCCCCACTACTATTGTATTAGTGTTTATATGATTTTTCATGTCCATTAGTATTTGTTTTATATAGTTGGGCACACTATTGTTTGGTACATATATATTTGTGATTGTCATTTCTTCCTTTTGGATTGTTCCCTTTACAAGGATGTAGTGCCCTTTGTCTCTCTTAATCAGTGTTGGTTTGAAATCCACTTGATCTGCAAAGAGGATAGCTACTCCTGCTTTTTTTTTGGTTCCTGTCACATAGAGTATTGTTTCCTACCCTTTAACTTTCAGTCTATGAGTTTCTTTTTGAATTGTGTTTCTTGTTTGCAGCATATTGTTGGATTTTGCTTCTTGACCCATTCTGCCAGTCTATTTCTTTTGATTGGTGTATTGAGACCATTAACATTGATGGTTATAACTGATAGGTATTGAGTTATCCTTGTCATGACTCTTTCTTTTTGTTGGATTCTCCCCCTTTGCATTTAATTTCTTGTCATGCCCAATGGAGTCATTCTGTTGGGATTCCTGGTGTTGTGATCCTCATTGTCTTTTTCTCAGATATTGTCTAAAATATTTTGGAGTGCTGGTTTGGTATCCATGAAGTTCCTAAGGTGCTCTTTGTCATGAAAGTATTTTATTTCTCCATCAATTTTAAAAGATATTTTTGGCCGGGGATTTAGCTCAGTGGTTCTGCCTCCTGCCTTGCAACCACAAGGACCTAAGTTCGATCCCTGGTACCAAAAAAAAAAAGAAAGAAAGAAAGAAAAAGAAAACATAAAAGATATTTTTGCAGTGTACATCAATCTGGGTTGGAGGCTGTTTTCCTTTAAGGCTCGAAATATGTCACTCCAACCTCTTCTTGCCTTGGGGATTTGTGTTGAGAAGTCTGCAGTGATTCTGATGGACTCTCCTTTTTATGTGATTTCTTTCTTTTCTCTAACTGCTTATAGAATTTTATTCTTCTGTTGGGTTTCTGGAATCTTAACTATTATCTGCCTATGTGTAGATTTTTTTGATCAAGTCTAACTGGAGTCCTATATGGCTCACTTATCTGTATGTCAAGTTATTTTCTCCTGCTTGTGAACTTTTCTACCATCACTTCTGGGAATAGATTTTTTAAGTCATCTGCTCTCTCTCCTGTTTCTTTATTGACTCTGATCAGTCTTATGTTATCTTCTTTGCATTGTCTAGTAGCTGCTGGATTGATTTCTCATGGTCCCTTGCTATTTTAAAGAAATTTTTCTTTTCCTGGTCACTAATTGCAGTCTTATCCTGTATATCTGAAATTCTGTGCTCACATTGGCTCATTTTGCTGCATAAACTTTTAATCTCCTGGAAATCTGTTTGCATCTGTTTTATGGATTCCATTTGTTTCCTGTGTTGGGATTCCATCATGTTCCTCAGCTCCTCTGTTTTTCTTAATCTGTGTCCACTCTAGATTTATTAATTATGTCTTGCACTATGGGCACAATGTCTGCTGTATCTGATAAATTATTTCTGATTCCATTTTTTCCAAATCCTCTTTTGTTGCCAGTTCAGGGAGTCCAGGTGGTTAAGTATCAGATTGTTCCATCTCATTTCCTTTGAGGTTGCTTTAGGTTATTTGGGAATCTAGTTTTGAGACTTGTTTACTTGTCTTATCATTTCAAGGTGCAGGCAGTGTGTGTGTGCGTGTGTGTGTGTGTGTGTGTGTGTGTGTTGCCTGTTCCCCATGTGGCTCACCTCCTCGGTGCTGGGGTGAGGGGGGGGTGTTCTGCTCCTCAGTGCTGGTGGCAGTAGTACATTGTCCTGAAAGGCTCAATGCATTTTATTTTTAATTCTTTGAACTAGATGTAGTGAATTTAAAAATAATTTTTCTGGACTGCTTTTTACTTTAATTCTGTTTTGTTTTTAATGAATTTTGATTTATTTTATGCAGACTTCATCTTTGTTAACATTTTGAAACAACAGATTATGCAAATAAATGACAGAAGTATTAGGATGTTCTAAAGAAATCGATGAATTCTTTCTTCCTTACTTAACCCTTGTGTTACATTCCCACACTTATTCCCATGTAGTACAGTACTGGTTGTCAAGGTTTTTTTGGAAAATGAGACAGTAAACATTCCAGCAATTTGGGCCAGAGTTTGTGTACTTTGAATTTCTTGACAACGTTTAAAATGTAAAAATCATTCTTATCCATGAGTCAATACAAAAATAGTTCACAAACTGAAATTGGCCTATGGGCCATAGGTTACCAATCTCAGTTTATACATCATAGTATTTAAGACTGTGAGCTCTTGGAGCATATTAATGCTCTGATCAATTTTTGCCTTTTCTTTAGACACTTCTGTTAATCAGTCCTCAATACTCTACCCATCTGATCATAATTATCTCCTAACTGCCCAGCTTTTCCTTTTATACTTAGATTTGATTTATTTTCCAAAAATGCACTTTAAAGGTTTTTACACCCCATGCTTGGGCCATGCTAACCACATACATATGCATTTACTGCAGTTTTTGAGAATTCATTTAATTGTGTTTAAACATTTCTGTGGCAAGTTTTGGATAGATGTTTCTCTCTCCTGTTGGAATTGTCCAACTAAAAGCAAGATCCATGGTCTGCATATTCCTAAAGTATAATCCAAGAAGAAGTACTCATTATTCACTACAATATAAATTAAAATGAAATGAGCCCAAAACTCAGTCGTGAGAAACAGCATAACATACATGGCACTTACAGGTGCAGAAATGTCCACTTTGAATAAAGGTTTCTTTCAGAAGTGTTGTATAAACTTTGGGTTTAGTTTTCTACTAAATGCAGATACTCATACTTTTATTTGTAATGTGCTAGTTGGAACTGCCCAAAAAGGTATTTTTATTACTGTTACTAAATCTACATTGTATGCTTTCAAATAGACATTTGCATTTTAGTTAAGATTTTTCAATGGCTTTACTCAATTGAATTCTCATATCAAGTATCATTATATACAATATTTTTATCTGAACAACCTGCTTGCTCCCAATATAAAACGTTATTCTTGATTTTCCTAGGTATGAAACAACACTTATAATCACATGCATTTTACACAAGTGACAGGTAAACTTATTGTCAAACTTCATATGGAATTTATAACTGTAGAATCACATTGTAACAGTGAAATACTGCTGGAGTAAAAAAAATGAGTTATTGAATTTGGAGAATTCTAAAAGTTTTAAGAATTTTCCATCCTCTGCTGGCTTACAAAATACACAACCTATTCCTTGTGGGGTATTGGTGATGAGAAGCTATAAAAGCCCAATATCTGAAAGAGTAAATTAGATTGGGGAAAGCTACAGTGTTCTCAAGTGTGTAGATGATATAATTATTCCAGAAACAAACTTGATTGTATCTAATAACATAGAGTATTCATCAAAGGATATTTCTGCCATTGGAGATATTATAGCACCATAAAAATTCTTTTTCAAACCCATCCAAATAAATTAGAGGATTTAGTAGTTGTTTAATTTATGTTATAAAATAAGCATAAATAAATACCATCTTATTGAGGATAAAATGCCCATGACCAATAATAACATTTTATGTATTATAAAATGCAACCTCATGAAAAAGCAGTATAATTACATTTAGCGACATGCAGCAATATGATTAAGGCTAATTAAATTGAATAATTAGCAATTTTTGCTTATTTTCCTTGTATTTTTAAACTATGATTTAGAGGTTAATTGAAATATTTATAAGATAATAAAATTGCTTCTCCATCAACTTATTTTCCTTATAAACATTGTATTGCTCAGTAAATAAATTTGCAGATTTGTTTTTAATATACATCGACCAAATCTAAAGAACATGGAAAACTTAAAAAACATAAATGTGAAATATTATTTTAATATAATTGTCGATATGTAGATATTTCTTTTATATAGGAAGATGATTAATCTTATAGCACTGAAAGGTGGTCTGCAATATTTAACTAGTCTTACTTTTGTAAGTTTCTGTCAGTATCCCTTGATCATATGATAGCAATTCAGTTATGCTTGTTTTGTTCAGCCCTCAAATGTTGTCAAACTCACTGACTTATTTTAAAGCCTTTACCTAATTTTCAGAGATTTTGACAGAACTCTTTAAGCTTCATCAGTTAATGACCACTGTCTCATGGCTTTGTAATTTTTCTGCTTCCATGGTACCTGTCCTCACTTCTGTCAACAACTGGCATCTATCCCCAACATATCATCATCTCTGAGAAACATGACCTAACTCTTACTAAATTATCTGTTTTTCCAAAATTTCAGCGAACAGATAACCATCTCAACCACCAGGGTAAAAATTGCAGGCAAACTCAGAATATATGTATATGAACAATGGCTCTACAGTTTACTGACTAGATGGCACTGTGTAGTATATTTAAAAACTCATATTCTCAGTTCCTTCAACTGCAAAACAGGAATAAAGTTAGTTATATTTAAATGTGCAATGAAATAACTAGTCCATGTTCCAGTGATTTTTATTATGAGCTTTGTTCTTCTATAGTTAGCTTCTCAATGAAGCCTGCATATTCATTATCGCGATCATTGTCAACTTGTCAGTTCTCTATGCAGAAACACAAATCAACAACTAAAACTACCACAGAGATCTGACACCTCAAAATGCACTCCAGATAAACATGTTGAGGATGAAAAAAGAAAAGTGGCTCTTTGATCTGAAAGGGGAGTTAGATATTGGTAAAATGAGTCACCAGTTGTGAAGACATACAATAGTTATTTCCTTACTTTCTCTACAGATTCCTTCTTATATGTTAGCCACTTCGTCTAAAGCAGCTCTAGTTCATTTAAATGGTTAGTGATGCATATAGGAAAACAAGGAGTTGGCAAGAACTGATGGGATGGAGAACTGGTACTCAGACCATGAGGCAATGAAGCAGAACTTTTCCCAGCAAAATCACGTTAAAATCAGCTGGTTCTAGTTGGAAAGACTCTGAGCAAAACATTGTTATATGAGTATGTCTGACTACATGAGATGGATTACATGGAACTTTTAATAAAATGCCTAAGAATTTGGGAATAAAGAATCCTGTGCCTCACTCATGATTAATTTTTAAATCATTAATCATATTCTAGACAATTGTCATTTTTTGCAAGGGCAGTAAGTACATTACATAATAAAAATCCATATTTTCATTTTTTAATCTAAAATCATGTGTCTCTGGGTAGAAAACTTAATACTGATAAATACAGTGCTAAAATATTCCAAACCATTTTTCAATACTGATAAAGCAAAATCTTATATTCCTTGTCCTGGGATTTTGTTTTATGGTCCTTTACATTAGAGTGTTTGGGAAATACCTTGGAGAGACTTGCACTGTAAAAAGATAAGCATTTCATTTCATGTAATCTTTTCATGATATACTAACAAAATTTCTAATATTATGATACAATCACTTCTAATTTATTTGTCACTACTTTGTCACTCTATGCTTTACAGATATGAAAATGGTATTGAAATAATCATAAACATATTAAAGATACTAAATGATTCTTTTCAAAACCTCTTTCTTTAGAACCTATTAGAATTCTTACAAATGCATCTTCTTTATATAATAATTTGAAATATAACATTGGTATAAGTCACATCCATTTAAAGTTTTTGCTATACTAATTATTCATTTCCTGTGCTACTTTATTAGAAGCAACGAATAAAACTAAAAGTGAAAAGGAAAGAGTTAGCAGTCTTTAAATAGAATTTATCTCTTAATAAAAATTTACTTCTTTTGGGGGGAAGTACATCATGATTTATTGTTTTAATAGATTATGCATATAAATATTACTCAAAAGTAAAGTTATATATTATTAAAATGTCATAATTTTTACAACTGACATAGGTACAAAATATTTACTTCATGCCTACCTATGTGTGTATATACTTAGAGTTGATTAAGAATGACATCATGACCAAAACGTGAAAATATTTTGCAACTCCTGTGTTTTAAGTACTGCAATTGTAGAAAATTACAGTCTTGATTCCTAGCATATCATAGATATTTTAGTGCAGCTTCTAATTTTAAAGTAGCATGAAATGATTAATATTCATGGAAAGGAAGTGGGAAGAGAGGCATCATTTTATTTTCAATTAATAGAAAACATGGCATTGTCTATTTTTAGTCTCCTAGCTATTTACCCATTCCCCATGGAAGCGAATGGGCTGCCACATTCCTCATCTGCTTTCTTGCTGAAAGTGCTTTGTTTGTGCTGCCAAGCTCACCACACAATTTCTATCTGGCATTGAAGTGCTATCTTTTTCAGCCATGCAAGTCTGTGTTCTGTGATAAAGTTCGGGTATGGGTGGCCTTGCTGACTCTATGCCAATATAGAAAGAATTCTCTCTTGCTGCAGTGTTGCATTTGGAAACTTCTGATGCTTGACTTTCCTCTGAAATTGTACTTGTCATCCTAATGGTTGTTTCATTAGTGCTTTAACTCATTGTATTTTAAAATATGTACTTAATATTTAATTCTAAATTTAAGAATAAGGGAAGTTACTGAGTACTGCAGAAAGTAAGTTTTACAAGAGATAAACAAAAAAATATACTTGATTAAATCCACATCATTTTAAGGTATAGATTGATAGTTTCCAGCTACTCTAGAGATAGTCTAGCTTGTGATATATTGGTCTGTTCATTTCAAATTCTGTAAGACCTACCACGATGACTTCAGCCAACATGATGGTATAATGTTCTACTTCTGCAAATATGAAAAGCATGCAAAATGAAAGGATCTGTTGTACTACCAGCCATGTATTCAATGTAAATATAGACATCATCTTGGAGTATTCATTTCTGGTGTTTTGTAGGCATTTTCTTAAAACACTTATAAAAATAAATATGAAAAATAATAACAATATGTACAAAATTAAAACATCACAAAATCTGATAGCAAAAAATAATAGCAACTTAGTAAATTTTGAATATTATTCGATGAAAAATATAAAAAAATTCAAACTACAAATTTCTGTAGAAGTCTAGGTTATGTGTTTTGAAGGATGATTAACTGTAATATTTGTGTCTTCTTGCCCATGTATAGATAGGAAAAACTTCTTGACTAAGAGCCTGCATAGTAAGAAACTTGGAAAAGGGATTCTCCACATAGCCAGAATCTTGTAAATACTACAACCTCAAAAATAAATAAATGAAAAGTTCATATTTCTTAGCCAGTGATCTATGTATGCCCTGGAGATACAAGGTAAAAATCTAGTTTGATACATAAACTCTGTACCAGCATTACATAGTACTCCCAGAGATTAAAGAAAAGTAAACATCACTAGGATTATGATCAGAAAGAAAAGTAAAACCACACAGTGCATCATTTAACCATTAAGGAGTTACAGCTGGAAAAAATAGTATTATCTGACTCTTAAGAACTTTAATAAAATTACCAGGTAGAGAATACAAGCATGTTGAAAAATATTAAGTAATGTTAATAATAAAATATAAGTGTTTCCTTTTGGCTATAAAAGCAAAATATTTTACAATCTACATCAGCAAAATAGAATGTGGAAAAAAGTCTTGAAGAAATTAGAGCACTGATGTGACAATGAAGACTTAGGGCCCCAAATCTTCAGAGAATAGATTTTATTAAAATGAGAATAGCATTTTCATTTGTGGTTTGGTGGAGAGGCAGGGGAGAGTTTATACAAGAAATAAGTGAGATAATGCTAATCCCATGGGATTAGTAATTTTTAGATTTTGATCTTCAAGTGCAACAGAATCTAAGTGTCCAACACTTGGGAGAAAGGAATGCTGAGAGAAATGACAATGACATTTAGCAGCTGCATGCTCATCAAGTCTTTCAGTTGGTCAGGGCAGTACTTTCAAGAACAACAGGAGCCTCTCAAATTGAAGCAAGTTTTTACGAGTTTCATAGAATGAAAAACTGAAAACTTGAGTTCAGAATTTTCAAAGTGGAAAAGAACTAGAAATTGACTCAGTTTCAAATGGGACAATGATGTTATTATTAGTGATTAAATATGGAAAGCTTTACTCCTGAGGTTGAGAGAAGAAAAGATAGGTCTGCTGGGCAAAATTACTTGTATTACAAATTATATTAACATTCTAAGCCAATCGAATAAAATAAATATGAAACATGTCAAAGGTGGAACAAAAGAATAAAACTGTCACTATTGTTAACTCCTTATTAGGTTCATAGAAAACAGAATTTCATAATACTTATTAAAATTAAACGAATTAAAGGAAAAAGCATAAAAGATTAAATACAAAATTCAGTTGTTTTTTTGTCATCCACTTATTGAACTGAAATTAAAAAGTACTCTTTACAACATTACCACCATTATCTTTTTTGAAATATACTTGAAAATAATGTGATAATGTGAAAGCTACCAGACAGAAAGCAATAAAGCATTATTGAGAAAAATCTAAAGCAACCCAACAAATATGAGTGTGTAAAATGAAATGAAAAGGTGATATAGAGGTGTGGTAATTAATGTAGTTGAGTAGTAATCAAGATAAGAAGATCAGTGAAACAGAGTAGGACAGTAGTTTCAGAAGTTTATTATCCACAAAAACCACCTGGAGGATGATTTAGAAGTGAAGGAGGAGGTTCCATTTTTACAATGTTCACAAATGATATTAATGTAGCTAATAGAAGCACCACATGTGGAGAAGTACCACATAGAATTCTTCATCTCAAGATAAATGTCTTGATTTATTTCAGATTTTAAGCTTTTATTTTCTAATGACAAAAAGTTAAGTATGTTGAAATCAATATTTTTCAACAAAGAGAAGAGGATAATGATGGTATTCAGAAATATCGATCTGTCTAATATCAAGGAGAAAAGAAAAATAGTGGAGGGGCTGGTGTTTGTAGACGAAGATTCTACACATAACTCAGTGGCAAGAGAAGAAGGTCATTGTGACAAAACAGTCAATTCAACAGGAGGAAATAATAGCATTAATATACATGTATCAGAGAACATGCATATATAAACCAAATATTGAAAGATCTGAAGAAAAAAGACAGCAGTACAATGATATTAGAAAAATGCATATCTTACTTATCAGGAGCTAGATGACGTCAGCTATACTATACATTAAATGGATCTGATGGTCATACATAATTTCATTTTATCCAACAGTGGTTAAATACTAGGTACACATGGGACATTCTCTAGAATGATTCACATGCTTGGTTATGCAATAAGTCTTGACATATTTAGGAAAATTGAACTAATTCCAACTATTCCTTCCACTCAAAATAAAGTAAGCTAGAAAAAATCAATCAAAGGGATATCACAAATATGTGAAAATTAAACAACTATTGAATCAAATAATAAATATCAAGGGAAGTTAGGAAATATTTTGAGACAACAAAACAAATAGAGGAAGAAAAAAAAATCAAAATTTGTAAGATCTATTGAAGCAATACTACGAAGAAGTTTTTAAGGACTAATTCTTACAATAAAAAAGAATTGTCTTAAACAATCTTATAACTCATGAAAAAGAGCAAGAAAAATGAAAACAAACTAAGCCCAAAGCTAGCAAAAAGAAAGAAATAAATGAAATAGAAAATATAAAAATAATTTAAAAATTGATGAATTAAGAGAAGGCTCTTGAATATAAAAAGAATCAAATCCTTAGCTAAACTTAGAAAAAAAAATCACTTAAACAAAATCAGTAATAGAGTAAACATTACAGCCAATGATATAAAATTACAAAAACCAGTATGAGCTATGGTGAACAACAATACACAAAAATTGGACAACCTAGAGTGAATAAACATATAGAAATGAACAAAATAGGGTATAGCTTAGTGGCACACCATTTATCTAGTATGTTCAAGGCCCTATGTTCAATACACTGCACCCAGACAAAATAAAACTAAATCAAACTATGCAAAACAATACAGTGCACCAAGAATTAATCAAGGAAATATAGAAAGCATGAATAGAAGTGTAACAAATAGGATTAAATCTCCACATCTTCCAAAAAAAATTCTAAGACTCAGATGATTGAATAATTGAACTCTCCAAAGATTGAAAAAAAATTAATGCTTAATCTCCTCTGAAAAAACACAAGAGGGAATATTTTCAAATGGTTTCTAAGAGACAGTAAGACCCATATTCTAAAGCCAGAGAAAGACTCTAAAAATAAAGTATGGGTTGATATTTTTGATAAACAGAGATGCAAAAATCCTCAACATTAGTACATTAAACTCAAGTTCAATAGCACATGCAAAAGTAGGATACCAGAGATGCTAGAATGATTCAATATATATAAGAATCAGTCAAAGGGATACAAGAATCAAAATCCCAAATTGTCAAAGAAATTTGGAGTAAGAAAAAATAAAGATGGATAATATAAATAAAAATATATTAATATAATATCCAAACTATACAGTACTTGTACAGACATATATACCAATGGACTAGTGTATAAAGCCCATAAATAAATTCATTCACATTAGCTTTATTGATCCTTGATAAGAGAGTCAAGGATGTAGTAAGGGGTAAAGATGTAATAAAGGGGTAAAGTCTCTTCAGTAGCTGGTTTTGGGAAAACTGTATATCCACATGCAAAATAGTGAAACAACTATTATTCCACATCTTTCAGAAAAATCAACTTGAATGAAGTGGATATTTAAACCTAGGTATTAAAACTTTGTACAACTTTTAGAAAGAAAAAAAAAAGAAGAAGATACCTGGATATTAGCTTTGACAAAATTTGCTAGATATATCCAAAATGAAGCCAGAATGAACAAAAAACTAAATGGTCTCACTCAAACTAAAATCTTTGCCCAGCAAAAAAGAAAAGTCAACTAAATGAAGTCATTCTACAAAATGGAAGGAAATACTTACACAACATATATTGGATAAAGTATTAATGTCATATATATATATATATATATATATATATATATTTCATGCAAGTCAACATCAAAAACAATCATAAATGTGCAAAGGATATTTTTCTAAAGAAGACTTAAAAATGGCCAATATCATATAAGGTGGTCAACATGTCTAACCTCCATGAAAATCCAAGTCTAAAACCACAATGTACTACCATCTAACTCTTCCTAGGATTTTTTTTTTTCAAAAAGAAAAATAACGTGTGGCTAAAGATTTTTAACAAATGGAATACTTGTACATTTTTGGTGTGTGGCATAACTACTATGGAAAACAACATGGAAATTTCTCAAAAAGCTAAAAATAGGACTAACATGATTTAGCCATCTCAATGTTCATCAAAAAGATTTTGAGACATAGTATTTTCAGGGATATATAGGGCCACTACTTATCAAAAAAAGTCTCTAGGGAGATATTCTAATGCTAAAATTATATGCATTCAATAATTTGGGCAATTTTATATTAAAATATGTTGATGTAAAACAAAATGCATTAACTTAATTCTGCATTAAGAATGTTTACTAAAATTTCTTAGTGTATTTTCAGGAAAACCTGATTTTATGAATGTTTATGGAAACTATAACTTCATTTTAAATTTATATCCATATCATTAATTTATAAATACAGTTTTGAATCTTTCCATTAAATTTATTAAATTGCTTTTACTATTTTTATGTGTATTAAGTAACACATACTTCCAGAAAGTCCTTTAATTTTTTTCTTTTTATGAAAAAAAAGCACATTTTCGATCCCAGGCTCCTAGGGCAGAGAAGCTCAGCCGGTCCCAGCAACTGGAAGGAAGCTCCCCACCTCCATTCCAGGCTCCTAGGACAGTGAAGCTCAGCTGGTCTCAGCACCCAGAAGGAAGCTCCCCCACTGCCATCCCAAGCTCCTAGGGCAGAGAAGGTGAGCTGCATGGGCACCAGAAGCACCCCCTCCCATGGAAATGAGAAGACACTTAAACAAGTCTCAAAAACAGACTTTGGGATCACCTACAGCAACCCCAAAGGGAAACGAGATGGAACAATCTGATACTCAACCACCTGGACTCTCTGAACTAGCAACAAAAGAGGATCTGGGAAAAATGAAATCAGAAATAATTACTCAGATAATAGCAAAGATTTTGTTCATGGTGCAAGATATGATTAATAAATCTAGAGAGAACACAGATAAAAACATAGAGAATCTGAGGAACATGATGGAATCCCAACATAGGAAACAAATGGAATCCATAAAACAGATACAAACAGATTTCCA
>NW_004624837.1:5918987-5964756 GCF_000247695.1 Heterocephalus glaber | reverse complement strand
AAAAAAATAAGAACCAAGATACTCATGTAAAGGTACAAGATCTCAATGATGAATGTAACTGTATTTTATACCAAAAATGTACCAATAAATTTAACGGGGGAAAAAAGAAAAGAAAGCACATTTTCACAACCAAATAACCAGACAATAACAATACTTATCACATTTTGCATCATTATTTTCAATTACTCAGTACAAGATATAAATCAAGATTCTAGCATAATGAAAAGAAAGGCCTTTGATATCATGAAAAAAACTATGCTGCTGCTCCAGAAACTTTTACAGAAGGACAGAAATTAGATAGTGCAGATGCTAATTTTATTGTCTGGATTAAAAGATGCCAAGAAGCACAGAATGGATCAGAATCTGAGACGAAGCCTCAATCAAAAATCAAGTATAAGGCTGGGGATTTAGCTCAATGGTTTCGCTGCCTGCTGTGTAAGCGCAAGGACCCGAGTTCGATCCCCAGTACCAAAAAAAAAAAAAAAAAAAAATCAAGTATGATTGGTATGAAACAGAATCTCATGTAATCATAACACTTATGATTAAGAATGTTCAGAAGAATGATGTAAATGTGGAATTTTCAGAAAAGGAGTTGTCTGCTTTGGTGAAACTTTCTTCTGGGGAGGATTACAATTTGAAACTGAGACTGCTTCATCCTATAATACCAGAACAGAGCACATTTAAAGTACTTTCAACAAAGATTGAAAATAAATGAAAAAGCCAGAGCCTGTGAGATGGGAAAAGCTAGAGGGATAATGAGATGTGCCTACGTCAAAACAGTTCATAGGAGATGTAAAGAGCCTATATCCGTTATCTCATTATGCAACAAATTGGGATAAATTGGTTGGTGAGATCAAAGAAGAGAAAAATGAGAAGTTGGAGGGAGATGCAGCTTTAAACAAGTGATTTCATCAGATCTATTCAGATGGCTCTGATGAAGTCAAACGTGCCATGAACAAATCATTTATGGAGTCTGGTGGTACAGTTTTGAGTACCAACTGGTCTGATGTAGGTTAAAGGAAAGTTGAAATCAATCCTCCTGATGATATGGAATGGAAAAAATACTCAATAAATTAATTTGCTATCAAAACAAGGAAAGGCATTTAAATAATACAAATTACCTTACATTAAACTATAAAAGTATCCTTAAACAATCTGCAAATAATTTTAATTAACAAAATTTCTTTAAATATTTTACCTACATTTACAAAATAAAATTTATTTAATCTTCCTTTGAGTTATCCCACAAAAGTGACGAGAAAACTCAAACCCTAAAAGAAAATTTCTCCCCAAACTTCTTACATTTTCATAAGTACAAGTTTGTGAAGTTGTTAATTACTTTTATACATTCTAAGATTATTAGAGAAAAATCATCTTAGAAATAAAGTATAAATTTATGCCATATTTTCTTAAAGATCACAGGCATTTTAAAGAAAACTACTGATTATTTTAGTCTTAATAGTGAAATATTAGAGGCCTAGAATCAATTCCTTTTATTATATCTTAATTTAATCTTCCAAGCATGCTGAGGTTACTTCGTGGAAAATTAAAAACCACTATAATATTTATTATCACAGTTTTGCTAAATTATTTAAATATCTACATCTAAAGTCACTCAAATATATATTTTACAATTCATATATTTGAAGCCACTTTACAGCAACTGTGTTTATGTCTTGGGTTTCTTAAAATAGGCAGGGCCATTTTTAAAACTGCCTGATAAGTAAATGAAATCTGTCCACTGCTCTATTTAGTACATAATTTAATTCTGCTTTGTTTCCAAGATATTCTCTAGCTACAATACTAAGACATTCTTATGGCTTCTCTGGCTCTACTATGGCTCTAAAGATGTTTTTATGTCTTCACTGGATTTCAGAGTTATTTATATCTTTACACATCTTTGTTTTGAGAACCTATAATTTTGGTATTAAGATAATGACATTTTAGAAACAATAAATGAAGGAAATTTATTACTTGCAGAATAAAGAGTGGCTGTCCTTTTTTCTCCTCTGTTGCAGATACTTGTCATCCAGTGCACTTATGAAGTTCACTTTCAAATCCCCTTCTTATTGTATGCTAGAAAGCTAAATATGTTATTCACATGGAAAGGAATGAATTTCAGCTATTTTTAACACTTTAGGCAATATCTGGGCCAAATTTCAAATGAGCCTATAATGTTTCAATATAGAATACTGAGAAGAATTTGAGTTGTGCTCTTAGACCCATTATCAACTGGCATACTGATCTAGATTTCTCAGTTATCACCTGTGTGAAGTGGAACATAATATTTAATTTTTAGATACAAGTTTTCATATTTTTACTTCTGAGATGATACAAATTATTATTTGTTGTGAAAATAAAATTATTCATGTCTCTAAAGTACACTTTAAAGTATCGGATCCATACATAATGGTTATTAAATTGTAGTTACAATTAGGTTATCCGTCAAAATAGTCTTCTCTATTTTGGAAGAGTAGAGCATTGATAGCTAATATTAAATGTCGCTTCTGAAATAGATTTTACTTAGAACTTCATTAATATATATTTAATTTTGAATCTACAATCTTGCACACAAACATCAAGAACTTTGAAAAGTGAGATTTTTACCTTATTGTATACAAGCTTGACTTATTCGTCAGTCTGCAACTAGTTCATTGGTACTGGAAAAAGACCCAGGATTCCTGCTTAAGAGGAAATGGCAATTTATTACTCACAGCCACAGCAATAATCAACACTGTGTCACTTCCACCAGTTCGTCAATTCCCAGTTTTCAGTGGGCCATGTGAAAGTTCCATGTTTTGACTACAGTATTCACATACTGAATTGTGTGAAGGAGAAAACTCTGAGCATAGGAAACTTCCAGTGAATTAAAGGAGGCTGCTAGCAACATCAACACAGCATTTGCCTTCGAGAGAGCCTTGGTTGTTAGTAATATCAACAGCAAATCTATGTATCTTTTGCTCTGTGGGAAGATACTCTTTCAGGGCTGTGTATAAATAAATACTTTTGAAAGATAATGTAGAAAAAAACCCTCTTAATGTCTCTTCTTAGAAGAAATAAAACAAGCAAGAAAATACTAAATAATTATCTCCCAAAAGTAGAAATGTAGAAACATTGGCCCTTCTAGTACAAAAATCAGGAGAGATTTTCATAAACATATTTCTAATTCATGGTCATCTTAAAGTATTCAGAGTGATGAATTCCCCTGAAACTATGCATTCCTGGCCATAGTAACCCCTTAACTTGATAATGTCTTAATGTTTCAGAAAAGGGAGGAGAAATTTGGAATATTTATGAAGCTTGGGTGTTTATAGTTTAGGATATGTATTTAAATGTGAGGGCTTGATTAGAAGTGATGAACAGGGCATGGCAAAGTTATTAGAAATGACATTCCAAGTGAATGTTATCTGTTAAAAGTGTAACAACGTGATATTTACCAGAATGAGTTTTCAGAAGTTCTTAAAAATAACATTAATGTTATTTACATCTTTTATCATATAGCCAATGGTTTTTTGGAAGAGAAAGATTAAGCTTAATATTAGTAAAGTCATGTTAATACTGAGATTAAATTGTGTGACTATAAATTATTTTGGTTCTCATTAGCCAAGTGACTTTCAGCCAAAATCTTGCTATTACTTGTATATGAAACTGAACTAGTGACAGAGGGAAGGATGCTCATTTTTAGTATACTAGTTTTATATTTTGAGTACAAGGACAGTAAAACAGGGTCAAACAAAGAGTATATCAAATGAGGAAAACAAAAATTGACTATTGTTTTAAGAAATTAATCTATTTAAGATTAAAAACAAATATGTAGAGAGAAAAAGCAGGAAAGAAATGTTAAAAATGTTAAAATATTAAGAATAAGCATTAAGATGGGATTCTTTTAATATTAAATGTCTTTTCTTGAGTTTAGGAATATTGAAAAATTTCCTACTATAAGACCTGCTCTTCTAAGTATATATATATATGTATATATATATATATATATATATATATATATTTAATTTTTTACACAAAAATACTTGAGAAACTAATATTTTTAAAGATCATTACAATGATACTCAATTTGCAGGCAGCTGGGAATTAATTTGTGCCTCTCCGGGTATTCTTATTTTTATTACTTTTGCTATTTTCACTTTGTATATAATCTAATTTTTCCAAAGTCAGAAGTTTCATAGATCTCTGTAGACAAAGGTGACTTTTTAAGCAAAGACTAGAGTGGAGCAAGATTAGGATGGAGTTCAAGAGAATTAGAGACAACACTTGAGAAAAGAAAAGTTATTTTATGTTCCAATAAGACCTTCCCAAGTCTGTCATTACTGAGACACTTTTAGAAAATGAAACATTTTCTTAAAAGGGAACTTTCAAATGTGAAACCTGCTTTTCTACGAATATCAAAATTGGAGCTCTATGCCCGGGATTTCCATTTCCTAGGAATTATTCAAATATGTGAAAATAATTTGGAAATAATAGTCATACTTGTAAAACATTCACTGCTAATTTTTTTCTAAACAAGAATAGGCATTTACACATTATGTCTGCTGAGCTATTTTTACTTACACTGTGGTTTGCACCTCAGTGTCACTGCTAAAGATTTGTACTGGGTGCACTGTAGGAAATCCTTTACTGTAATGCTCTGAAAGTTCACCCTCAAATTCACCCATATTCAGAAATTGAAGGCCTGTCTCTTAAATAGTGTGACAGCACTACTGAGTCACCATGAAAAATCTGGACAGATTTTAGATTGGATGACTAGGCAGATAAATGCAAAACCTTAAAAAAGTGTTTACTTTTCAAGATGAACGCTTGTTACAAGTGGAGGCACAAACATTTTCTGTTTTCTCTTTACACGTCTAACAAATTGCTGGAGCTTAGTTTTTATGAAAGTACATAGTCAAATTGATGACTTAAATGATTTTAGTCCAGGGCCCAACCTGGAGACAAAAGCTTAGGTGAGGGCCAGGGATTTAAGCTCAGTGGTTCTGTCACTTGCTTCGCAGGTGCAAGTACCTGAATTCGATCCCTGGTACAAAAACAAAACAAAACAAAACAAATACAACTTAGGTGGAGCTACAGGTATTTCAGAATGTGATTCCAGTTAGGAATTGGGATGCAAGGCAGGAAAGGTGAAATGGGATGGGAAGGATACTCAGTGCAACAATATATTATTAAATTGGATACCATCTAAGCAGATGCTACTTACTCCACTGGGATTTTACACAATATAATGCAGAATTGTGCACCCCAAGACAAAACAGTGCAATAGTTAATATCATATGGTTCCCATTGGGCTAAGGTAGTCCTATTGACATTAATTTCTCAGACGTTCATGTTGTCAGGAATTTGTGTTGGCTAACATTTCCTATGTGGGTTGCAGAGAAACACTAGGGCAGGAATCACATAGTAAGATCTGTAGCTAGAAGTGAGGCACTACGAGATTGTATATGTGACACTTGGTTGAGGTGCAACGATCTGGCTGCTGCAACCAAATGGTTTTCAAATACAGTCCAAGATATGGCCAGTATGAAAGGGCAGCCAGTGAGGACAGTAATAATACTATAGTGCCTTGAAACTTGGCTGGGGTTGGAGGTCTGATGTTAGACAATATTTAAAGGGAGATTTAATGATTTTGATAATTCAAATGAAGTCGCATCCTCCTGTATTTAACTAGAAGAACCAATTGCTTTCCAACAGATTTTTTGATGAAATCATTTCCAGAAATAATAATGAAATTAAAAAAGGATAATGACCAAAAGGAAAGCAGACAATTTTTCATTTATTAAATTTTGTATTTATAATTGTATCAGTAAAATAATAATACATTAGGTAATTTAAAATAAATGTTAAAACATAAGAGTGAAAAACGTGGTAAATAAATAACTTTAATAAAATTTAAGTTTTGATAAGAGGTAAACAAATTTATACCTACACGTTGGTCCTTCACACTGAGTGATGACATTACTTTTTGGGAAAAATTTAATTCCTGTAAATTTGTCAATGATTTTGCTGAAATTCATCTCCATATATTGATAATAAGCAAATATCATAGTCAGATTGTTCAATTTTTCCTCAAAATTGACTGTTGATAAAAATATTTTCATACATATTCAATTTCAGCAAAATGACTTGATGCAATTATTCTTAAAAATTCTTATATGTAATAACTAGCTATTCAAAATATGATTTATGAGGAAAGGTGAAATTCTGATTGATGTCCATGCTTTTAATTTCTTTCAGCTTGATACTAGCCTATATTCAATGTTTCTGCAGTCCAAAAATATCTTCAACAGACCATTCATTATACATTTCTATCACATTTTGGAAAATATATGTTTAATGTAGTTTTTAGAGAAAAAACCCCCACAAAGTGTTAATGATTTCATTTGATCAATTGTCTAGTTGTTAATAAAATACAATTGGGTTATTCAAACACTCCATTTGATTTCTTCTAACGTTTTAGCATCACCATCTTCTATAATTTCATTTGACATTTTCTTCTCTGATTTTCCTATACAAATATTAATTTCCTTTCATTTTCTTGTCGCAAAGCTAATAACCTCTATTATTTCTGTGAACTAATATTTACAGTTTAATTTCAAATCTGATGTTTCACTGTAAATTATTCAAGTCTTATTTTGAGTGTTTGCACAACTTTTTGTATCTCGTTAACAATCAAAGATAACTCAGAAAAGCAACACATATCGCAAAGCAACATCTGAACTGGCCCTTGTGTGTTCACAGTTTCCTTTGGACCATGCAGCACATGAGTACGACTGACTCAAAATCTGTCCTTACTTTGCACAGAGCTTCATAATAAACGCTCCAACTTTTCAGATCATCTTCATATTGTTGCACTTGTTTTCTAATTCATTTTCCATTGATGAGGTAAGACTAGAACAGGTAAATTTATTTTTCACAAATTCCAAAATATATCACGTTGAGCAAATCCTTCTAAAATAGTGAATTCTGTCAAACTTTAGAAAATACTATACATGGGGAGAAAATGAGAGCTTGAGATTAATTTCTTTGGATTTTGCTTCAATATCAATATTGCTAATATCTTTGACTATGAAACAATATTTTGTCCAGAAATTCAATAATATACTTATGAGAAAAAGAAGAAAAGCTCAAAATTAATTTCTTTATTTCATCCTGTTTTCAATATTGATGTGTCTGATCAACTTGCATAAATCATAAGAATATAAAGTTGAAAAAGGGGAAGGGGAAAGGAAAGAAGGGAAAGGAAAAATTACAAGAAAAGAAAAAATGGAAACAAAGTCTATGTAAATAGGGAAGGGTGGAGGGGGCGAGGGGCGCACAGGTAATGGGGAAAAAATAAGAACCAAGATACATCATGTTCAGGTACAAGCACCCAATGATAAATGTAAATAAATTGTATACCTAAAATGTACCAATAAAAGAATTTAAGCAAAAAAAAAAAGAATTTCAAAGTACTTTACATTTATAAAATGTGGGATTTGTAACTTTATTTTTCAGAAGATGAAAGTAATTATTTGTAATCACTCTTCAGAAAAAATAACATATTCATTCCTACAAAAATAAATTTCAAATTTCCTTGTTCTGTTTTTATTATTTTGTTGTTTTAAAACTTTGCCTTAGTACATATTTGCAGTTCCTAATGATTACATTCCTCATGGGGACATGGTACTTGTGCATAACACATCTATTTCTTTCTTTATTCCTTTCCCCTCTCCTCCTTCCTTTCATCTCTGTTCCCCTTCCCTTTAACATAAGATCTGTCTCTATTTTCTATTACCTATCTTTACTTTGCTCTTCATTTGCATTTGGGCTTCTCATATAAGAGAAAACATTCAGTATTTTAGTTTAACCTTATTCTTCAGTCACTTCAGCACAATGTCATCTAATTGCTGATAACATGTTTTGATACCAGGAAAGAAACATACTGGTTTAGATTAAAGAAGAATTGAGTACCAAATGTGATGTGAAACCCACATATACAAATATGTATATGTGTATATATGATTTAAAATATAATATTCATATTTCTGTATAGGCACAGATCTGATTTTCGTATTGTTGCCAAAATTTTATATTGTCAGATGAGAGGTATGATGTGCATGTCTTAAAATTACAAATTTAGCTTATCGTTTTCACAAAATGAAAATAATTTGTGAACCAAATATTCCAAAACTTATCTCACTGTCTACAAATAAGAGAAACAAATTTTTAAATTTCACACGACTCATGTAAATTCTCAACAACTTTCTCATTTGATAAATGTTGAAAAGCCATACAGTTGACAACTGTTGATATCTTATTTTGTGGTTTTCTCATTCTTCTTTAATTGCTCACCAATGTCTGTGGTTAGGTGGATCCCTTCTTTTAATCAGATTATCTCTCAATCATCTGGAATCCTTATTGATCCATTCATGACAGCATAATATATTGAAATTCTATTTATCATGTCTTTGTACAAAAATGTTCATCCCTTTTTTAGTATTAATATTATATTGATTATCTCTTGGTATCATTTATTTTCTTCCATATTTTCAGAATTCAAAGAAAATAATTTAGTTTATCTTCTACTTTTATTATTTAAATCTTGCCTTATTTCTTATCCAAGTATTTTGGTCGTGCAAGCTTGAAATTTCTACAGTTTTATGTATACTATATTATAATTGTATTTGGAAAGCCTTAGATATTCCTAAGTTGATTTGGACAATAATTCAATTATCTACTCTTTCTTTTTGTCATTTGTTGGATCATATTAGAATAATACTGTTTTGTGTAGATAACCTTACTTCAAACTTCTTCATAAAACTTAGAGTAATTTTGGACCAGTTACTGATTCTATAATAATGCTATAGAACAACAATGTAGTCAATAGTTTCATATGTAGAGGATATCATGACCATTGATTCTTTGTTTAAAATCTAATATTTCATTTTTCATAAGTTAAAAAATATGACTTATTAAAATTCGAGAGCATATTAATTTGGTAACTACAGAACTAATTCACAAATGGTGTGAATTTTATTTTCATGAACGCTTTTCTATTGTAAAACAAAAAATGTAATAATTTGTAAGAATAAAATACAACTTTAAATATGTCTTAAAACATTGAAATGTGAATTAATTTTAACTTATTAAGTAAATATTTTACACTCCTGCTTATATGTATTATGTTTTAATATTGTTATATAATAACTCATTTGTAGATATACATATATATATATAAAATTTAATTTTCTACAGTATTCTTGGATTGAGCAGAAGGAGCTAATCGAATTTTTCATATTGACCCCTCCTAATATGTCCAACCTTCTTTGGAATGCAATTATATATACTTGACACATGCCCAAGGAGGGCCACATTTCTGACACTGCTCACTGACCTTGAACAGGTCTCCTAGAAATTGGGTTGCATTTAAAAAAATTGTTGGTGCTATTATTTACTACTGTACTCACAGCTTTCTCACAAGTCATGTGTTATTCCAATAGAAAATGGAAATTAATCTATGAATTTGGAAGTCTGCCACTTTCACTTATGGGAAACAGGGAAAGACTTCGAAGAGCCATTACTAGGAAGGAATGTTATAAAAATAGTATATTTCAATAAGCTAGTACAAGATTTTAACTTCCAAAACATGATATTCTGAAAAAAACATTCAAAAGGATGAGTAGCTATTATCTTGCAATTATTGGCTATATTGTGTTAATAAACCAAGAAACTTTTTCATTTAGTTTTTGCCTTAATCTTTTCTATTATTAGACTTCACTTCACTTCTAAATACTAAGAACATAAAAGGAAGCCTGGTATGGTGGTTCATGCCTGTAATCCCAGTACTCTGGGAGGCAGAGGCAGCAAGTTCACAACTTTAAGCCCAGCCCAGATAATTTAGTGATAATCTATCTCAAAGATAAGAAAATGGGCTGAGGATATAGCTCAATGTGAATACAGAGAGAGAGAGAGAGAGAGAGAGAGAGAGGGAGAAGGAGAAAACAATTGCTTGTATAAACTTCAAATAACGAATCAGAAAATATACTCATAAATTGTTAGAATGCAGAGAAGTATCTTGATGCCTCTAGTACACTAGGCATATAAGAAGAAATGTTGGATTTTGAATAAATTCATATTTGAGTGTTTTGCAGTGTAGGTGTACTGGAGGTTATTTTAGTTACCTATATTCACTATTTTCTTTTGCACTTCTAGCTTCTTGGCACTTGGTTTCTCTTCAGTTCTTTGGGTCTTTCCTCCTCACTATTTAGTATTAATAGATTTTAAAGTATATTAGAAATTGCTTCTTTCTGAAGTTTTTCAAGAGCCTTTAGATTACTGCATCCTCCTGTACTTTTTTTTTTTTTTGGTACCGGGGACCGAACTCAGGAGCTTGCACTTGTGAGGCAGGCAGCAGTATCAGTGAGCTAAATCCCCAGCCCTCGTTAATGTACTTTTAAAATAATCTATTTCATTTTTTTGAATCTATGAAGCCAGGGATCATGGCCTCTTCTCTCTTTTTAATTATTTTTTCAGTGCAAGAACATCTGGTACATAATCAGTGTCGATATTTGTTGAATGAACACTTAAACAAATGAGTAAGACAGTTGTTACAAGGAAAAAAAAAGCTTTGCCAAGATAAATTTAACAGACTTTATGTGAGGAAAAGTACAATTCTTAAGTCAGGCAATACTCAGAAACAGAAAATGTGCAGGGAGCTCCTCAGCAATATGAACAGTAAGTGCTCATAGACACAACAGATAAGTAAAACCCAGAAGCATCTTGGTTAGTGACATCTAGGCTTTTATCTTGTTTAGACAAGGGTTGATCTGTGGAAATCTATGCTTGGCCCAAGTTCAGCTCCTTGTGATTGGCTGAGATCCAGTTGTCCTTTAGAAAAGTTATATACTTAATTAAGTGTTGTTTCATCTGTATAATGTTCTGTTCGGATTTTTTGTACAGAAATTTAAAGTAAAGCGTTAGCCTCAGGCAGCATCTTAGGGTCAAGGCAGCAGACTGTAGAAGAATCAAAGCTCAAGGATTAATAGCAGCCAGTAGTAAAGTCCTGATTAACCAAGTTTTCTCACTTTTCCATCCATCTCTAGTTCTTACACAGCTTACTGCACTAAATAATCATGATCTGTGATTATGTCAATCATAGAAAAATGAGAACAAAAAGGAAGAGTATTTTTGACAGACCTTTTCTTTAAAACCTAATTAGGGGTTAATATTTGTGTTAATTTTTACTGACTTTAGTAATTCAGGGGCATAAAACTTGCTCTCATTTACATCTCTAAAGAGCAAGGACTCTATCAATGAATAATGAATCCCAACAGCTGGACTTTTATAGCTGAGCAGATATATATATAGTGCTATAAATCAGTATTTTTATTTGTGAGCTATGGCCAAAGTATTTTTTTCCTCTCTTAAATTAAGCCTTAATGAATTTTGCAAGCTCACTTAGAATTCAATGAGAAGTTTAATAGTAAACTACAAAGGTATTCCTTTGTGAGATATTAAAATAGAAAACAGTAATTCTAGATGACCTGCTTGGAAGAAAGAAAAGCATTTAGATTTTAAAGACTGATTTAATCTCAGTCTCTTATTATGGTCTCAGAAAAGTTCTGAGGGGAGAGTAATTATTGACTGCAATGGCTCAAGGAGAGGAGGGAGGTAGAAAGATGGAGGCAGGAGTGGGAGAATTACAGAAATATACAACATCCCTCTAAACAGAAAGAAACAACTTCTCGAATTGTTTTGTGCACAGTTCTGAAGGATATGCGTTTCCTTTAAACCTCCAATTTATGTCATGAAGAACAAATAAAAAATAATATGATTCAAGAGAAAAAAAAGGTCTGAAAATATTTCTTATTTTTCATTACTATATTCATTCTGGCAAAGAAAATATATAAAAATATTTCATATTTTTTCTTAAAGAGTACTTAATACACTAATCATTTCAGAAAGGATCACTGAGTCCAATGATTTTCTTCTTCACTATTCCCTAGTTGTTATTTATTTTTAGATAACATAATATTTCATATTAAGACACCAAAATTTATATCCCATGGTGGTATTCTTTAGTATTACTTAAATTGTCTTGCAAACCATTTGATTATATGGCTGTTTACTTCTATTGAATAACTATATATTTAATATATGCTTTGATTTTCCAACAAAAATAATAAAAACAGGTTTGGTATCTATGCATAATTCATTTTTACCTTTTATTTTACAATTAGAAGACATACTATTAATGATATCAATGCAGACAAGACATTATTTACAAATCATCTAGTGCTTCTTTCAAACTTTTTTTTAATAGAAAATAGGGAGCCAATTTCCAGAGAATTCTGTAGAAAATATATTTTCACGGTACTGGCATACATATTTTTACTCATTTGAAAGAGTAGAATGGATTCAGTCCTATCCTATAACAACCACAAAATCTGTTTAATCCTTTGTTTTTTGTTAAAGTCACTCTGGTGTTCTTTTAAAATTAATATTTTCAGTTGTTTTTTTTCTCTTTACTTTTAATTGGCACATAGTAATTGTACACAATAACAGCCACATTTCAGTGCATGTATAAAATATATAATGATTGCATCATGGTATTATAATTTGTATTATCTGTCACCTCAGGTATATGTAGTTTGTTTGTGTTGGGCACATTCAGAATCCTGTTTACCAGATCTTTTCACATATTCAATTAATCATTGTCAACTGTAGTTATCCTACTGTGCTAGAGTAATTAGAAATTATTCCTTTTACCCAACTGCACCCCTCTATCCATTAACCATCCTCACTCTACCCTATCTCCCTAGCATCCTATTTGGGCTGGGTAACCAGTTCTCTGTTCCCTATTTCTTTCAGATCAATATTCAGCTTCCAAATCTAAATGAAAGCAATATTTTTCTTTCTCTACCTGACTCATTTTGATTACCATAATGCCACCAGTTTCATCCATGTTGTTGCATGTGGTGGAAATATTTTTCTCCTAATGGCTAAATAATATTTTATTGTGGCATACCACATTTTCCTTGGGCATTTGCCTCTTGATGCACTACTTTATATTTTGATCATTTTGAATAGTGCTGCAGTAAGCATATAAGTGTAGATATCTCTTTTATATACTAATTACAATCCCCTTACATATATACCTAGTTGAGAGATTCCTGTGCTATATTATAGTTCTTGTTTTTTGAAGATCTCTATATTGATCTCCATCTTGACTGTGCTAATTTACAGTCCCACCAACAGTGTATTATAGTGCCCATTTCTCTAAGTCCTTGGCAACATTTAATTTTTGTCTTTTTGATGACAACCATTTTAACTGAAGTGAAATAATATCTCATTGTAGTTGTGATGTGCATTTGTCTGATGATTAGCAGAGTTGAGAGTTTTATCATATTCTTGATGGCCTTTGTGTATATCTTTGCATAAATGTTTATTACTCAGAACAGAATTCTAATTGAAGGGTACATACTTTCAAATCATTGAAATATTTGATTTAAATTCATTTAATGATGATTAGATTTTATTGAATAATTCAATATTTATCAAAAATGTTGAAATTTGGTTTTAATTATGACGGCAATCAATCCATATTAAAATGATTAATTCTTCCTAAACATAATATTTCTGAGGGTCAATTCATCACAATTTGCCTTTAAAATTGACGTTACCATCTGAACAAACTCAACAGGATAAATTGCCTTTGTTTCTAATACTTGAATAGCTTTTTGCTAGAATCTCCAAAGATTCAAACTTCCAAGCTGACAAAGTTGTAAATTCTCTGTGTATCTAATCATTTCCACTAATTTAGCTAGAAATAGTTAGCTGAATTAGTGTGGAGAAAAAGATCAATTATTCTTTGGTGTTCTGTCTATGATGAAGGTAAGTTACCTTCTTATACTAGTTCATTGCATCCCTCAAACTTTTTGAAGGATCATGAAGTTCTATCACAGGTGTAAATTTTATTTTATTATTATTATTATTATTTTGGTGCCAGGGATCAAACTCAGGACCTTGTGCATGAAAGGCAGGCTGAGGAACCACTGAGCTAAATCCCCGGCCCCCAAAGGTGTAAATTTTACAGTTAGAGGTAAATATTAAACTGAATTTATTCATTGTTTCCTGATATGTTTGGGCATAACAAACCTATTCCAGGTAAATGAAATGTAAATAAAAAGTACCTTACCACTTTTTTTTTTTTCTTTTTGGTTCCAGGGATTGAACTCAGGACCTCGGGAGGCAGGTGTGATGGCACTAAGCGAAATCCCCAGCCTGCTTACCATTTTCTTGATTGGAAAAGAATACCAAAATAAATCATTCTCTATAACAATTGAAAATTTTAATATGGAGCATTTCATAAATGATACAAGAAATTGAAAATACAAGTTAATAAAGGGACAGCCTGTCATTTGTTAGTTATACAGATTACAAATTTTAAAGTGATAAAGAAAATAAAATAAAAAGGTTTCTATTTCCTGACAGGAAAAAGTAATATTTGTTCTGTGCTTTTATGAAATTTTTTTCTTAAAAAAAAGTGGTGTGGGCCAGGGATTTAGCTCAGTGGTTTCACCGCCTGCTGCACAAGCACAAGGACCCAAGTTTGATCCCCAGTACCAAAAAAAGTGGTGCCCAAATAAATATGAGTTTGGATTTCAAGTTATTTGAATCCTCACCTTTTCTCATGTAGTCATGTTCTATTAGCCTATAATGATATCCTTCTTCTTACACTAAACACAGAAATTTTATTAGTACTAAAATGTTTATAATGTTAGGGCATTTTTAATGCAACTAAAAATATTACTCATTACATATGTGTTTGGATCTGGTTCAGAACTTTGTAAATCTGACAAATTAATGGTGTTGAGCTTCAGATTGCTAGGTGTTCTAGGTATATCAAGTCATCTGTAATTTTTGTATTTTAAAAGCACTTTTGCACTATGTCTTGGAAAAGTCTAATCAGGTGGACAACTTTGTATCTGATGTAATATATCTTTTCATGCTAATTTAACACATACACACCTACACGCTAATACCCCAAATATGTTCTAACACGATTGAAATTATGATATCCATTATGTTGGATTTTTTTTGGAGTTGCAGAATTACCAGTTTAAATTTTCTTATTATTTTCAACAGGAACAGCAGCAAATCACAATGTCACTGTCTTCCAATTCTTTGAAATTATTTTAGATTATGCTGTCTTCCTTGGTCTCTTCCTTGGCCTACTTTTACTTTCTTAGTCTCCTTTTACTTTAAATATTTCTTGATTTGACTTGTTATATAACTAACTCCACATTATTTTCTGTGATATTTCCTCAACTTTTTGCTATTGTGGTGGAAGTTTTAATTTAAGAGTCTATCCTGAAACAAACCATGGTCATGACTATTTTGCACTCATGAAACTATCAATGTGGTTGAAGGCAATGACTGTGATATTGGTGATAAAATTTCATATTTTGTTATTTATTTCTAAATTTTTAGCTTCATTACATTGGGAAAGTTAGAGAATACAGTATCTTCTGTGGTAAAAGGAATGTAATGACCACAATTACGGTAAGGCATACAGAGTTGTATATGAATGACAAAGAGAATTCCCAATTAAATATCCATAAAAAAATTTCCTCCAAAAGCACTTTTATTTTCATCTGGGAATAGGCATTCAGTGCATATTTATGATTTCTGAGACTCCCATGTATTGCCGTAATAATGGCCTTCATTAATTTTAAGTTATCTTGAACTGTATAAATCTACTATTTGTAGCACTAAGGATGAAGCATGCTTGAGCTCTTATTTTAATATCTGGTAACTGGTTCAGGTCCCATGGAATATAGTGGTCAATGACCAAGATTCCAGGGTCAGCCTATCTAAGTTTGAATATTGCTTTAGCACCCATAAGCTTGTAGTTTTGGACAAATATTACTACATCCAGTAGATACATAACTCACTAAAGGGCAATGGTGATATGGTTGATAATATATGCAATTTTAAGTGGTCAGGTGTGGAGTAGCAGTCAATCAATTGCAGCCACAAATATTACTGTTGGTTTTGCCGCTCTTATTCATGTTATTAAAGGATAAAAAATGTAGACTTAAAAATAACTTTCGTTGGAACTTTAGAAAGGCGTATCTTAGTTCTATAGCATGCCAGTTAATATATCACTTAAAATTAAATCCTTTCAACTTACAACCACTTGTTTACTGAATTCTAAGGAGTAGCTTAATGTGGAAGTTTATGGCTAAATTAGAAACATTTTCCAAGTTTCATTTTCCAAGTTTCAAGTGTATAATAGAGAAAGAAAAGATATTTAGAATGTTTTATAGATCCCTTGGTATTCTATTTGAAGAAATAATTAATTTGATATTCACTTAACTATGTCCAGTACTTCAAATACTTTGATCATTCTTGAATTTAATGAGACTTCATTTGGCTGTCCTACATTTTGCCATATTATGAAGTTGAATATCTTTAAGTTTCTAATTAGATAATTGTACAGATAATTACCCTTTAAAAGTTTATATGAATGTGGAATATAAATACTTGATTTCACAAGTATTCAATTCAAATTTAATATATGTACATATATTTTATTTCCATATACATTTCACGTGGTATTTTCTCACGTAAATGTTATCTCTTTCCCAGTTTATGTTTATTTGTGCATGTGAGACTGCTTTCTTGAAATGTGAATATTTAGCTTGGTATCCAAAGAATATATTTGGATACCATTTTCTTTCTTGTGATAAGTTAAAGATTGTTGAGGTTGTTGAGTCTGGTGGATAAATTGAGGTATGAATTTCTTAACTAAATTTTAGGATTTCTTATTTTAAAAATAAGGGTAAGAAAATACAACATTGAAAACATTTTTTCTAGAAAATAATTTTCTTCATTATACAGTTACATTTTATTAACTTTATAAAACCTGATAATAACATCACATTTTTAGGGAAAATTGCTGAGATTCAATTACAATCAGGCTAAACAGAGGTTATGAGAATGAGATTGAATATAATCATTTGCTTCTCATGCCATGTGCACTGATGTCTTCAGTAGTTGGCAAATAAATTTGTAACATAGACAGTTAAGAAATCAGGCCTAAAAAATGAAGCAAAAAAATCTCAATTCGAATCCTCAGAGAAGACAGTCTATAATGTGTCAAGGACATTAAAGAAGCAGAACAATTAAAGAAACAGAACAAATTTCTAATTCCATTATTAATCTGGATTTTTAGATTAAATTTTTTTCTATAAGGAATCAGCTAGTATATAGTGTAATCACCATGAAATAAGATATTCAAAGAAAACACTTAATTTTTTCTCTCTAATGGCCATTCTCACAATAAGAATTTAGTGACTTGTCTTCCATAATAGAAATCCTTGAACTTTTACTTATTTCCATCATTTGTAATTATGAACATAATTTCAAATAAATACATGTGGATATACTATATATACAGTTTGTAGGATGGTGATCCAATAATGTAAGTACTTTGAAAAGGGAATTAAAATAAATTAGTGTATCACTGAAAATGCCTATATAAATTTGAGATGTATCAGATTTGCCTATTAGTAATATTTCCAAATCAATTTCAAAAATTACATTTATATCCTTATATTTATAAAATTTTAAGTTAATATTTATTGCTACACTTTTGCCATACAGAATGATCACATTCATCATAGGGAATTTTTACCTGTACATAATATATCTTAATTCTTTTTTTCATTTCCTTCTCCTCTCTTCAACCCTTCTTCTCCCTATTTACAGAACTTTCCTTCCATTCTTTTTTAGAATCTCTATTCCATTCCTTCCCTTCCTCTGCCCCTTCCCTTGTTCTCCTTCCATTTGAACATTTTCTTCCTACTTCCCAACATCTGATCACCATTTTGCTGCTAATTTACCTTTTGAGTTTCTCACACACGAGAAACAATGCAATATTTAAACATGTGTGTCTGATTTATTTCACTTAAAATTATGTTCTCAAGGTGCATCCATTTACCTAAAAATATCTCAAGTTTATCCTTTTTGGAGACATAGATGCAGACAAATCCTTTATGAACAAAGCCCTAATCACACAGGAAATATTAGAAAGAATCTACAATTGTGATCACATCATATTAAAAAGCTTTTGTACAGCAAAAGAAACCATTGTCAGAATGAAGAGGTAACTCACAGAATAGAAAAAACGTTTTACCAGCCACTCCTCAGACAAAGAACTAATATCTAGAATATATAAAGAACTAAAAAAATTCAGGCCCCCCAGATTTAAATAACTAATCAAAAAATGAGCATTGTAGGGTTTTTATGTTGTTTCGGCTCATACATGGCAAACAGGTACTGCATTGGTAATTAATAGGGCTCATATAAAAGAAAACAGTTTAATTTAAATTCTCAAAATATAGAGTAAAATATACTTTTTAGTACTGAGTTACACATAAAAGTCCACCAAATAATTGTTTACTCTATTTGCATAACATAATAATTTGAAGTACAAGATATTTTGAAGAAAACCAAAACTATAGTAATAAGGTAATGCAAAATTTATAGACATTCACATTTGTTGACAAATCATAATTTCCTTGCAGTAGGTGCCAAAATACATTTTCCAACTTAGACATTTTCAAATACTAATTCAATGTTGTGTATTATACTCTTATAATTTTAAATCTTCCTATATTATAGTTTCATTTTTCCTTTTAAGATTTTATTCATCTGTATTTCTGTAGCATAGTAGGGATACATTTTTAAGATCTAGTTTATATACTTACATGTAAATATTACCAATCATTCATGTATATATGCATATATTTGCATATAAATATTACCATCCACATTTAATAATTTACCAGCCTTTTAGTTCATAAATTATAATATTGATAGCATATCAAGTATATACTTAAATATAGATATATTTAAATATTAAATAAGTAATTAAATATAAAATACATCATATAACCTTAATATAAATACATTCATCTATATTTAAATGGCAGGTACTGAGTGTCAGCTAAGGGCAAGGACTACTGGTGCACATTAGTATATAAACATATAAAACTTCATGTGAAATACAACTACAAGTACAAAATGCCTGCATTAAAATTTAAAACAAACTAAAATTATATTTATAAGATCATCTGACTAAACTGTACTTAAAACAGTGATAATCATGCAATCATATTAATATTAAAGGGACACACATAACTGTTACTTTAACTGTGACACGAAAAGAGGCCATCTTATTTTAAGAGATATTAGATTGTATATTAGATATGTAATCACTAATTGTAGCTTTTGAAATACATACTAGTTTGTATTCACTTATCTTTATTATGTATATATATATGGTAAAACATATATACTATATATATAGTATTTTATATATAGTAAAACACCTAGTTTATTTTTGTTTGGTGTAACACCCTGGAAGGTACAAGTTTGGCTTAAAACACTATAAATCTGAACAGGGTTGGGTGGAAGTCTGACTGTGTTGTAAAGAGATTACTAGAAACGGAAAGAGGATAGATCATATGGTCTAAACACATTGTTAGAGGAAGCTGCCATGTGAACTCCCACAAAAAAGATGCCACACTGACTTTCCTGAAAGAAGTAATGTAGGCTTCGTGGGTAACAGTTGTGGTGTGTGTGTTGAGGAAACCATCTCCAAACTATTACACATCTTACCAATAAAATTGTTCTACAAGTTCTAAGGAACTCTTCTGGATATAGTAATGTGACTTCACCATAAAAAACATTCTTGCAATGAGAGCACATGCACATCTATTCTCACATGGTCCTTCAGTATCATTCCTTTAGATGTTGCATGGATTCTAAATTTTAGAAATTATATGTGCTGTATGACTACAGCCCCACAGGAGAACACTTTGAAAATGTAGAAATTGTTTTTGCACATAGTCTATTGCCCTATACTTACTTCCGTTTATGAAGCTGTCCCCTTACATCTGAATGGCAGAATTGTATTTACAACAAGCAAATATGCAGTAACAGAATTTGTGTGATCGGAATTAGTATTTTGCAGTCATTGCCATAGTTTTGGTTGTGAAGTCTAAAAATTGCTACAAGCCACATGTAATTGCTGAGTATTTTAATTAGATGCAACTTGCTAGAATAAGCTTATAAATATCCTATGGAAGCATATCTGTTTCTCTGTGAGTTGTAATGTGGAGCACTCTACTTCATCTCTTACTCTTCTATATTTGTCTGAGCTTTGTAGTAGCCCTGCTGGCAAAAACAACAAATTCACTCTGTAGCTACAGGCCCAGTGGAGGAGGAGGGAATACAACTTTTTTGTAAATGGAAGGTTAGGGACTGGCACTAAAAGTCAGTCAAACACACAAGCTTTTTTTGCTAATTACAGTTACCCCTATGCTCAATCCTCACAAGTTCCCATCCCACCCCACCCCAGGAAAGCAATGCACTTTTAATGGTGTTAAGAAAAGCAATTCCAAGGAAGAAAGCTTTTAATGTATAAAAGTAAGATAATATGGCATGTTAGTATTTGATGGACCTGAATGTATCTTTCAAACATTTATGAAATTTTGTGTGTACAGCTGAGAAATACTTGGTAAAATGCACATCAAACACACATACATATGACACTATAAACTGGACTGAAATGGGAGAATGAGTCACATTATACTTTCAAATTTATCACAATCAAGTAACACTACACTTGATGGAAAATTTTTTCGAAACCTGAAATCTGGAGTATAGGTGATAAAAATAGTTCTTGGTATTAGTCATGCATAAATAGAATCTCTTTAACATTATTTTAAAAATAATAACTAGATATGGACGTTAAAATCATAGGCCAAATCATATTAGACATGCAGATATGGGAATGGACATATTCCCACTTGATGCTATTGATATTCTTTTATGAAGGTAATATACAATTTGTACAATATCAGATTTTTTAACTAAAATATATTACTTAACTAGCAATACATTTTTTCTAAGATATGTTCTTAAAATTTTATAAGTTTCAGCATCCTGTGACCTGTAAATCTCTGGAAAAATTATAATCATGTGAAAATAAGCTTGATCTGCTCACATATACTTTATCAAATATCGTATTTTAGAATTTCTTCCCTGATTTGGTCAGTACACAGTATATATCTATTAAAAAAATCACATTGAACAATGTGTCAATTAATGCACATTAATCAGTAAAACAAGTCCGAATCATTTTAATTTCAAGAAATCATTTTTTAGTTTATAACGATCCTTTTTAAGACCAAAACTTTATCAAATTTTGAACAAACAGTGAAAAATACAAGAAATCATAATGATGTTTTTCAATGTAAATGAACATTGTGCTTAGTGGATTTTTATTAAAATTTTGGGCACTGAGAAGTGATTTGAAAAGTGGTATGAGATAAGAGATGTAAAACTAATATTCACTGATGAGTGGTGTGCTAATTAAACTGCAGTATCTAGTAATGTCAAGGATTTAGAGATTATTATGCAGCTGCTTCAGAATGAGTATGGAAAGTGGGTGAGGATTATTTATTGTTTGCTCTTTTTTAACTCATTTAAAACTTACATACATTTAAGATGGAAGTGGCAAACAAGAGAGCAAGAAGAAACTGCTGCAGGCTAGCCTTTCTCTCCACTTAGAAACTTTTCTTTCTTTGTCAAGCTCTTCTCCTTTTGATCTACTTGAATTGTTTTTCTTCAGTGCAAATCTAGTCTTAAAATAAATGCTCCCATTGGCAATCGCTTCTCATTCTTACACCAAAGAATATGACTATTTCCAGGCAAGAGGCTCACATCTCACTTATGCCCAGGAAAGCCCCCAGCAGATACCCTGAATCAAACTCATTTACATGTGTAGAAAGTGACAAGATAAAAACCAGAAGTGTGGAGTACTACTTGAGTATAATCATTGCTTTCCACTTGCTTTAGATGTTATAGTGAATTTTCTTTTTTGTTAGGATGGGAATAGAGGTGGAGATCCTTATTAGCCAATACATTATTTTTATTTTTGAATTTTTAATAAATTTTATTTTATTTTATCCCATTCCCCCCTCAAGTCGTCTCCCGTCCCTATGTACAAAAGCTTTGTTTCCATTCTTTCCTTCTATTTTCACTTTTTTCCTTTTTCTTTCCTGCCTTCCTTCCTTCCTTGTTCCCTTTCTCATTTGAATAATGGGTTCCCATTTTCCAACATCCACTATACATTTCAGTCCTTATTTCCACTTTCAATTTCTCACACTAGAGAAACAATGCAGAATTTAAACAGGTGTGTCCAATTTATTTCACTTAAGAGTATGGTCTCAAGGTCCATCCATTTAACTATAAATGTCTGAAGCTTATTGTTCTTTAGGGCAGAGTAGTACTCCATTGTATAAAAAAAAACATCTTCTTTATCCACTTGTCAGTTGATGGGCATTTGGGCTGTTTCTAAAATTTAGCTACCACAAACTGCTGCTATAAACATGGGTGTGCATATATCACTGTGGTATCATGCTTTTAATTCTTTCAGGAAGATACCAAGAAGAGGGTCAAATAGAACCTCTTGTTTTACTTTTCTGAGAAATCTCCACACTAATTTTCACAGTAGTTGCACCAGTCTACACTCCCACCAACACTGGAGAAGGATTCCTTTTTCCCTACTTCCCTTATACCATTTGTTATTGGTTGATTTTTTGTGAGCAACCATTCTTTCTGGAATGAGATGGAATCTTAGCATTGTTTTAATTTGCATTTCATGAATGAGCAGTGATGTTGAACACTTTTCATATATTTATTTGCTGTTTCTAATTCTTCATCTGAGAAGTGTCTTTTCATTTCAGATGCCCATTTTTGCACTGAGCCTTCAAATTTTGGAGGTCTGATTTTTTTAAGTTCTCTATATACACTAGATATTAGACCTTTGTCTGAGGAACAGCTGGTGAAAATTTGGGTTATCTTTTCACTCTGTTGGTGGTTTCTCTTGCTGTGCAAAAGCTTTTTTAATAAGATGAAGTCCCAATTGTTGATTCTTTGTAGTATTTCCCATGTGGTCTGGGTTTTGTTCAAGAAGTCTTTACCTACTCCTATGTCCTCAAGCATTCTACCTATACTCTTCCAGCAGATTTAGTGTTTCTGTTTTAATATTTAGATCTTTAATCCATTTCAATTTGAGGTTAGTGAATGGTGAAAGATATGGGTCTAGTTTCACTCTTTGGCATGTGGAAAGCCTGTTTTTCCAGCACCATTAATTAAAGAGATTATCTTTCTTCCAGTGAAGGTGTTTGGCTCCTTTGTCAAAGATAAGGTGATTCAGTATGTCTGGAGTTGTTTCTACATCCTCTAGTCTGTTCCATTGATTCTCAGGTCTGTTTTTTGCCAGTACCATGCTGTTTTTATCACCACAGCTTTGTAATATAAAGCCAGGGATTGTGATACCTCCTGCTTTGCCTTTGTTGCCCAGAATTGCCTTTGCTATTCTAGGTTTCTTCTGGTTCCAAATGAATTTTAGGATTTTTTTTTTTCTAGTTCTGTGAGATATACTGTTGGGAGTTTGATTAGAATTGCATTGAATCTGTGTAAAAATTTTGGAAGTATGGCCGTTTTCACTATATTGATTCTTCCTCTCCAAGAACAAGGGACATCTTTCCATTTTATGATATTCTTTTCAATCTCCTTTTTCAGAGTACTGTAGTTTTCAGAGTAGAGGTCTTTTACTTCCTTCATTAAGTTGATTCCTAGGTATTTATTATTTTTCTGGCTGCTACTTTGAAAGGGATTTCTCTAATTTCTCCACGAGTCTGTTATTTGTGTACAGGAATGCTAATGACTTTTGAGTGCTGACTTTTTATCCAGCTATGCCACTGAATTTGGTTATCAAATCTAAGTCTTCTTGTTGGAGTTTTGGGGTCTTCTATGTAGAGTATCTTGCCATCCGCAAATAATGTAAATGCAAAATTATTTGCTCATTTGCAACCATGAATGCATTACTTACCGTCTTCCTTCAATATTCAAGAGTTGAGCATTCTTATTCTATATGCTTTATGCATCCCCATAAAAAGGTGACTGCAGTCAATATTGATATATACTCTCATAGTTCTTCCTCAAAAAGTCAGGATGCAAGAAATTCATTGTAAACAAAGAAACTGAAAAATAGAAAAAAGCCAATATTTGATGAAAGTATTTGTTCATACTGGACTATAAACTTGGCATAAACAGGCACTCTATCTTATTTAATACTATAACCCGATACATGGAACACAATATTTAATCAGTACAAACATTATATATCTATGCCTATATTCCTCTATGTATATCATATTTGTGATGGGATATAATATTTGTCATTTCATATAGTAATATGGAATAATGTATTTCTGTGATAATATCTTGTTTATGAGACTCTTGTAATTTATCAAAATTTTCTGTTAGTAGTGGTGATGAGAAATAATGGGATCTTAGAGAACTGTGCCTTATGATATTGTGCACTGACATTATATAGTAGACTGTGCTAGTGCTTGGTATTGTGGTCTAATCTTGAGAGCATCTTTGCCTAGATTTGGATATGCAGTTAATTGTAATGACTATGCATGTTGAATAATTCTATCTCTATTTCCTGAAAATGACTGTGCTTTTCTACATTTTATTTAGTGTGTTTCACAGACACATATAGGACCTATATATGATTATGTATAAATGTTGATTTCTGTACAGTCTATATAACAGATGAAAAAACTTCTTTTTGAAGTCACTTTCCTTAACAGAAATATCCATTTTATTCTATTGGCTATTTTTATTACTATGAGGAACTAACAGAGATAATAACCTTTAATCAAGAAAGCAAATGTTTAATGCATAGAAAATTAAAATCATTTTTTATATTCTAGAATTTATTTACCATATTTTTTATTGTTTCTCCTTTTTATGATTCATTCCCTTTTACTATGTTATATACTTTAAGGCCTCAGTAAAAATAATGTTTATTTTTAGGTTACATTCTTGCAACAATTCTAAAATTTGAAATATGAAACATGTATTTACTATCTGGTAATTTAAAATATAAGAATTGAGTTTTTGTTTCTGCTTCAAAATATACAAAGAGCTTCACAATTTTCACTGCTGTCCTTGTAACAATAACAGAAATAGCTCCACAAAATGACAATGACTCATCACATAACTTAGTTTGCAGGGCAAATCACTACCTAAAATTTGGAGAGATGGGAATCCATAGCATCACAATCAAAGTCTATTTATATTGAATGAGTTAAGGAGAAAATAAGGGCAAGAAACAAATCTATACAAATTTCCAAATAACTTATGTAGACATTCATTCTTTTTTTTTTTTTTGACATCCATTTTTAAGAAGACGAAGAACTTCTCACTCTGTCAACGTGAGCTCTATTTAATGACTTCTTTCCACAAAATAAAGTGTATCAAGCAATAGGAAAAAAATAATCATGAGATAAAGAAATATAACACTGCTTCTACCAGGCAATCAAGATTAATATCAACCATGACTCCAAATTTACTTTCTGCACAATTGAGATGATGGGATAAAAACAGTACTTTTATTCCTATGATCTTCTTTGCAAAACCCATAAGATCAGGCTAAGTATCAGAAAAAAAGTAGTAGACAATAATAATTCAGAGACCTTAAGGAAAGTATCTAACTAGTACTCCTTAAAAGTTTCAAGATCATGCTTTTGAGAAACTGCCACCACCAAGAAGAGCCTAAGGAAACATGAAAAATATTAAGTAATGTGGTATCCCTGATGGCATCATAGAACAGGAATGGAACATTCAGTAAAAACTAAGAGAATTTTAATAAATTATAGAACATACATAATAAAAATGTATCAATATTAGTTTCTGATCTCGGCATATTTACCATATTAATGTAAGCTTTTAATAATGAGGAAATTGATGGGGGGTTATACCAGAAATTTCTGTAGTGTTTCTTTTTCTTTCATATCTTTTGGAAATGTAAAACTGCTTTAAAATTTAAAAATAATGTTAAAAAGCAGAATTTGCCATTTGTTTACATAAAATTATGACAACACTTTTGTAGTTTTACTATTATGCTATTTTCCTGCTTATTTGGAACAAATTAAGCCATATACATATGCTGTAGATTTCTACATGCTGGCATTTGAAAATAAGTTAACTCTCCAATTTTTTTTTGGGGGGGGTATATCCATTGTTGAATTTCTTTGATTTATTCTTGAAAGTGCATTATTAATTAAGGTTTTTGGGGTACAATTTCAACTAATCAGTAAAGTTTGTAACTTTTGCCATACATTTGAATGTAGAATAATTAAGATAAAATTTTAAAATGGCTGTAAGGATATGAAAACATTTAGAATGATGATTTGGTGTGATATTCATACTTATAAAGTAAAAAGTCTTAAATATTGATATTATGTAAAGCCTAACTGAAGATCATATCCTACACTTATCATTATTCATTTATTTCATATCTTTTGAAACTGACTTAGCGATTCTGAATTTGGTAGATTTCACTGGACTATCATGTGCCTCAAAATACATAATGTACAAACTCTAAAGATCTGTCTTTCACTGACATCTCTATTTTTATAGCTTCTCAGAGGGTAACTTTTCACATCTGGGACTATTGGATGACTTCTAATGGGCTGATACCATTCATGGCATACTGACTGCAAAATATGCAAGGAATCTACATGTATTTTCAGTTTCTATGTCCCTTATATATTTTACATGGCAAATTTCAAGACACTGAACGAGAGAGATTCTATAAAATGCAAAGCTTATTGATGAAGATCAAGGTTTGACATTGTCTGTCTTTCTGTCTATCACCTGTCTACCTATCATCTCTCCATTTATTATTCCCATAATAGGGTTTGATTCTAGAACCATCTCCGAGTTAAATCCCCACCCTTTCTTATTTTATTTTATTTTATTTTTTATTATTTTGAGATAAGTTCTTCACTAAGTCATTAAGTTGCCCAGGCTGGGCTTGAACTTGAAATCCTGTTGCCTTAGTCTCCCAGATTTCAGGGATTACAAGCAAGCACCACCACAACCTACTTGACTTTACATTTTTAACTAGAAAATGCCCAGATATATTTATAAATATATTTTATTTTTAATAAAATTTGTTGCTTTGCAATATGTTTAGTGACTATCAAATCCCTGCTTTGAATTCTTACTTGCACTTTTTTTCTATCTCTCTGTGTAATTTTATTTTGTCTTATATAACTTTTTCCTCATTTTACTGATGTTAATCTTTCCTGCTCAATTGTTTTCAAGATCATATAAGAAGAGTTACTATTTTTCTTTATTACTAACTGGACTTTCTAAAAGTTATTTTATATAATTATTAAATGTTTTATGAGACATGACAATACTATAAATATTGTATTCACAGCCATTTTCTACATATACAGGCATAGTATTTTATGATGAAATGAGTACTAAGGTAGTAATGTTGATTCCAGGTCCTCAACACTAGCTTTTGACAAAACAAAACAAGACAAACAAACAACAATAAAAATAAGCCACAAAGAAAAGTAGGCTGATGTTCATTATCTCTAAGATCCTTTCACACATTTAACACCCCCCCCAAGATATGTTTCACTGGAAACTAAAAATTAAATAAAAGAAAAAAAATACTAATATAAAATAATTTTCCACAAGCCTCTCACTCTTCAACTTGACTTTGAGGAGGAGAATATGTTGTTTTCTTGGTTCTCACTCTTATTTTTTCCAAAAGCAGTTTTATAAATTTTCCTCTACACACTCTACTGTGAACTAAAGGTTCTGCATAATCCAAGAGATCCTATTGTCAGTATAATAATGGGAAATTATTCCAAATATATCCTTTGGCCTGGACTTGCCCTCTTTTTATTTTGAACTGTATTGTTTTGCACACATTAAGCTTATAGTTTTCTCATGTATTTATGAATTTTAACTTTGAAAATAGGGTCAAATATTTGGAGATCTGTGAAAAAATATAGATTATGTAAATATTGAGATTTCAGTGTTTCCCTTGGGTATTTGGTATTTTGATAAGTCTGATGACATATTTGCTATATTTGTCATTTAGAGTTAAAAATAATGTTTGGTTTAATTTTTTTATAGTGTTTAATATGCTGAGAATTTAGCTCAGTGGCACTGCGCTTGCCTAACAAGTGTGAGGTCCTGAGTTTGATCCCTGGTACTTAAAAAAAAACTTAAAGTGTTTTATAGCTTGGGGTACCTGCAGAAGGAGGATCATTTCGGCAAGGGAGTTTAAGTGATCTCTTAAATTATGTGTTTTTTTTATTTCATAAGGTTATTAACATTAATTAGAAAATGTGTGTTAAATAGTTTAATAATTTTTTAAATAATATTTTTAATAATACTTTCTGGGAATGTAGTATATTGTTTATGATAAAATTAAATTTTCTTATCTCACATATAAGTCCCATTGGGATTAGATTTAAATGTTTTTCAAATCATTTACAAGCATTCTATTGTCATGGAAGTAAATAATAATTCATTAACAGATAACTAGAACTGTAGTGCTTATGACTTTGAATATAAAGGATTACAAATTTCATTTATTTGCTACTTTTAAAATTTAGAGCTCACATCTTTAAATAAAATATTTGTTGTGTATTTTCACAATCTGGGCTTATGACATTTATATTATTGGGCCTAGTAAGATTTTGAAAATAATTATAACTATGCATTTTTAATTCAACAGGTATTTTTGTTTATGCTTTAAATTGACCTTAGGATTTATAACAGTAAATGCAGAAATACAGTAAATTGATCAAGAATCTTTCATCCTTCAGAAACAAAAGAAAAAATGCTATGCTATAGCTATTTTATTTGGTATAAGTAGTTTGAATTCAAAGTCATTTATAAATTTATAATTAAATAATAAAAATATACTTTTAGAAAGTATCTCACTACAATATCTTTTGTCTCTGTTCACCTACTCCTTGAAGGTGGATGTGGATGAATCCCTTTTACTTCCTTTGGGTATAAACCCAGAAGTGGAATTGCTGAGTTCTATGATAATTGTATTGTTTTTGAGAAAACTCCATACAGTTTTACCTAATAGGATCATATTTTACTTCCTCTTCAGTGATGCTCATGCATCCTAATTTTTCCATATCTTTGTCAACATTTGTTATGTTCTCTTTTTCTGGTGATACTCATATACATGGATGTGAAAAAGTATCTCATTAGGTTTTGTTTGCATCCACATAATGATAAATGACAGAAGAGCATCTTTTAATGTGCTTGTTATTCATTTGTACATATTCTTCCTAGGTCTGAGTCTTCAAGTCCTTTGTCCATATCTTAATCTTGTTTACTTTTTTGCTGTTGACTTGTAGAAGTTCTTTATATATTCTGCATAGCAATCCTTTATTAGCTATATAAATTTCAAATTTACTCTCTAATTCTATGGTTTGTCTTTTTTACTCTTGACTATTTCCAAAACCAAATTTTAATTTTTAGGCCATACTCACATATCTAGTTTTTGTTTATTTGCATAGGGTTTTAGTGTCATATACAAGTAATCATTTTCAAATCCATCGTCAGAAAGTTTTTCTCCTATATTTTTTCTAAGGATGGTATAGTTGTGGTTCTTAAATTTTGGTCTTTAATGACTTTGAGTTCATTTTCTACATATTGTATAAGGTGAAAGTCCAACTTCACACTCTTATGTGCAGGTATCCAGTTCTCCCAATATCATTTCTTAAAAACACTGCTTTCCCCATTGGGAAAAGTTTTGAAATCAGGAAACGTGAGAATTCCAACTCTCATTTTCTTTTCCAAGACTGTTTTGTCTATTGACCTATGCCAATTTTACTTACGAGTAAGATTGTATGTCTATGTTTATTTTATCACTTCTCAAATTTTCCATGTCTCAGTCATCTTCCTGTTGGGCGATCAGTAACCTAATATATTTTTAAGGAGACATAATTTATTTAAAATAAATAATTTTTGAGTGATGAATAGCTGAGTTTATTTCATTTTCAGCCAAATTTTGTACCATTATCGTTATTTAAAAATCAAAGCAGAAATGAATAATTTTCAACAAATAATGTACAATAGCAAAAGAAGTAAATCTTTCCCATATTCCTAATGAAATAAATTTTGAGTTATAAAATTAATTTTACAGTGAATATAAATTTTCAGCATTTTATTTGAATAGTAATTAAGAAAAGGAAATAATTTTATGGCAGAGCCTGCAGAGATGTTAAGTTTAACAAGACAATAAATGGGCCAGGGATTTAGCTCAGTGGTTTCACCACCTGCTGCGCAAGCACAAGGACCCGGTACCAAAAAAAGAAAAAAAAAAAAACAAACAAAAAACAAGACAATAAAAATATATTTGCTATCTTGAAGTATATTACAGTTATGCCATGCATTTCAAAGGCACTCTCCAAGATTTAGATCTTGTATCATGTTTATTGGTGAGATAAAGAAATCAGTATGGTCATACTGGAGAAAATTTTAGGGTATTTATTTAAAAGTTAACAAATTCTCTTGGGGAAAAATAAAGGAAGGGTGGAGAAAAAGAAGGAAAAGGGGAAAATCTATAAATGAGGACAAAAATAAGAAAAGAAAGATAAGTGGGAAGATATAAGTGAAAATAGATATACAGAAACTTATTGAACATATATATATAAAGGAGGAAAATTATAGAAAAAAAGGGAGTAAAGGAAATGAGAGAAAAGAAAAAGAAAAGAAAATGAAGGGAGGGAAAAAGATGCCCCAAAAGGGAATATATATTTCACCAAATTGACATCGTCAGTATGATCACAAAACCATCACATATCAGAGAAGCATTAACTCAAACGATGAAAAACACTCTATGTGAGGGAATCAGGATGGTTTCAAAAGGAACAAATACATAATGAAATCTACCATGATGTTGAGGAATTCTCCAGTCACAGTTTTTGGTGATGAACTCTACAAATGGAAGCATGTATAGAAGTTCTAGAGGAAAATCTTACAGTATTGTTTAGTAGTCTTGTATTCCTATATATGATCAGATGTTACCTGCTCAGAAAATATAAATTAATAAAGGCCTGTATTCAGATCTTACAACTCACCTTAAAGCTTTAGTACCTTATTCTCCAGGCAATGATGAATAAATAAACTGTAAGCAAGAGAGTTGACAAAATTACACATATTTTGTAAAGGGACAGATTGATGAAGGAAATGATTCAAAGTAAACAGATCAAATAAAAAGTTTTGCTATTACATAGGCAAGATACAATGAAATCTAGAAATAATGTCATGAAAACTGGAAATAATGAGAGATGTAAAGATATATGGTAAATATATGATTAATAAAATATGAGAAGGAATGTAACAGAGCAAAAACATTATAAACATAAGTTGTTTAGCTTGGCTAACTAAGTAGGTGGTAATGCTTTTCTACTTAGAGATCAAGACATGAAGATTGTTATTTATTAGATGCAATTCTGATCATCTTTGCTATTTAAGAGTTGTCACTATCTTATGGCTATCTTATGTAAAATACAGTAAAATTTTATTGTACATAGTTTCTATTAAATGTTAAAGAAAACATGAAAAAAGAAGACAGAAATAGAAAATAGAGGAAAGTTCTAATAATTCCCCAAATTATATATTTCATGATTTCAAAAATATTTTAATACATATGCTAATTGGCTTCATTTATACCACTAGGTACTCTTAGTTCATTGAAAAAATAGTTCTGTGCTATTATCTATTTCTTTTTTGTAAGAGTCCTTTTTTGGCTACCTTGTACTCAAACATTTTGGCCATTCTTTTAAAATTATGGTGCATGGTGTATTAACTAATGTTACTTTTTAATTTGTTATGAAATTTTGCTTAATTTTTTCAAAGAAATAACTTTTAAAATATTTTCTTTATTAATATCTAATTGTATTACACTGAAGCAAAGTTTTTCCAAACAAAAAAAGAGAGTTGTCAGTGATTCCCAAGTGAAAGTCAAATTCTAAACTAATAATAAAGTTCAAAATACTCATAAACTCTACAGATAGCCCTTTCCATATTCTTCATATTTTGCGCTGCATCTCAGCCATATTAAGCCATGTTCACCTATGAAAATATAGCAGGAACATTTCTCTTGTGGTTTTGTTCCATGGTCATGGATATATCTACCTCAACCTTATAAGCAATATGATTTGGCCTTTTCTTAAGCATTACTTCCTACTGTAAATAATTCAAATATTACAAGAACAGTTTAAGTATCATTCTAACGTATTTGCATACAGTTCTGGATGAACCACTCTATAATGATCACTGAAATATTTTACAGTGTTTGTTAGCTGGTAATTTCTGGGTTGAGACAGATATCTGGGATTCTTAAAAGGGCTTGTTCACTGTTGGAGTATTTCTCCTATATCAATTGAAGTGCTCAATGCACAAAAGCACAATGAAATCTGATATTCAATCAATGGTCAGTTCTGTACACTTTTATTTTTTCAATCATTTTATGTATCTTACACACTACTATAATCATCTTAGAAATAGCAATTAGAACCAATAAAGAGCTTTTATTTTCCACTTCTTTTCTCTTCTCTCCCTTCTCCCTTCTCTTTAGTGGAAAATTATAGATATATAGATATATAGATATATAGAAATTATAGATATATACTTGTTGACTTTTGTTCTCAACTGGAAGAGTAAAGCTGCTTCTCTCCATTTCCCTAGTGTTTCTCCCTCAGAAGTAGCTGCAGGGATGCAGCTTCTGAAGAGGGAGGAAGTTGGAGGCATCTTGATGTGCTGTTTGGTTTGGGTTTTTTCCTTTACTTTTCTCTCTTCCTTTTCCCTCAGTGAAGTGATCAGCTACAGGTGCAGTATAAATGAAAGGTAAAGGGAAGTTTTAAGTTACTTTCAACTTTTCAATGACTGTATTATCTTTGCTTCTTCAACTCTTTGTAAACCCACTCTTTTTTTGGCAAGTAAGCAACAGTATGCTTAAATGTCAAATAATCAGACAAATAGTATTGCAGATACCTGTGGGAAAAGTTATGATGAGCGTGAGATTATTTTTCACAATCAGCATATTTTTCAAAAAAGTATACATATTCTCATTAGTCATGAAGTTTCTAAGTGTCTTACCTAATGATATAAAAATTGTTTCATATAACAAATCCGAGTAAAGACATGGATCTGAACTTTTGGTAACCTCTCAAGTGTTGTGTATGTCATCAATATATCAAGTAGACAGTATTTATCTCATATCTCAAATCCAGACTATTAGTAAAATGTTTAATTTTGTAATTTAGGATGAAAACAGCATATTTTAACATATCACTCTACTTAAATGAAAAGAATTTATGGCTTTTTATGTAAAAGAGATTACTGAAACTTGATGTTTCTTAGAACATCTTATTTTCTTGAGGAATATTTTTAAATAGTAAATATTTACTTCTGGGGTCCTTTATAGAATTAGACATTTCCCTTTCTATTTTTATAGAACTTTTGCATTTTGTCAGACATTATAGAATGATGCACTTCAATGTGGAAATGCATTAACAGAAGTTATTTTTAATAAAAAGTACGATTATTAATATAGAAATCCTGCAACTTAAAAACAAATCATTTTACATATTACACAATACAATTAAGTGCCTTTTTGACCCTAAGAGGAAATTACTGATACATAAATAATCTTTAAAACTTTAAAAAGAGAAAGGATTTGAAAAAAACTTTGAGTGTTTCTCTCAGATACAATTGTATAAAACCTGATCGTATGGATTCTAAACTGTGATTTGAAAGAAAGCAATAATGAAAATAAATTTCGTACCAGCAAACACTTTAAAAACTAGATTTAGCAGCAGTCACATTAGCTTAGATAATGGGAGAATTTTTCTTCATTGAAAATGCTCTCTGTCGCTTAAGAAGAACTTACCGAGGCAGCCTGCCATCTAGCTTTTTCACAGAAAAACAGGCTTGCAGACTGCAGATGAGAGTCTGGAGCAGAGACAATTTTAACTTAGCCATTCCTAATTTATCTCAAGCGTTTTCAATTCATCTTCACTGCTCTGTGCACACAGGAGCAGCAGATTGCCTTCCCTGGGGAACAGAATGCAACCCGGGATCTAGAGAGCTGTCACATTCCAAGAAATATTTAAATTGTGCTGATTTTCTTCTGGAGAACTGAGCCCAGGGAATGAAACTCTCCATCAAGTCATAGCTTTGCGGGCAATAGATCAGAGGATATTGCCAGTTTCCTAATGGATTATTGTTATCGGGCAGGTTTTCTCTGAAGGTACGTAGTTATTTTCTCAATTCATTACCCTCTCCTATTTATCAGGTAATAATCTAATGAGCTGGGGATCTAAACCTGTAAAAAAGAGAAAGATGTCAAGTAGTCAGTATTGACTGAAGAATGGCATTTTGTTACTGCATGTTTAGAGGTGAGAAGATCTGATTTCTTTGCTAAAGATGAGTAAGATATAGTTTGAATTGCATTGTCAGCAAAAACAGGCAAAACCAAAACAAAACCGTGCTGCAAGCTGCATTTTCATAAGTTCATATTAATACTCTGGAGGATTTTCTTTTGCAGCTGTAACATACAATGAAGGGGAATACATACTTTGGAAACTCACTTAAGCATTTATATTTTTGGACAACCATTATATTTTCTCCATATTTTCACCAATGCAAACTTTGCCTCAAATGCTGTTATTGATGTTATCGTTGATGTTAATCATATATAAATAGATGAATTAGTGTTTAATTTACAGCAACTCTATCAGAAGTCTTGAGAATATTATATTGTCACACTTTGTGTGCTTTATAAACCTTTATTTTTGAGTTTGTAACATTTTAGTAAAGTGAATTACTACAGTGTCAGATAAATATACTTAAAAATTGTCTGATTTAACTTTGTTAGTAAAAACATGAATAAATTCTTTAGAAGGACACAACCATTTTTAACAAAGTGAAATGTTAAAATCTGACAAAGTTTTGAATAGTAACAAAACTAATTAAAAGGGAAAAATGTCTGATCCTAAAATGAAATTTAGCTTATTATACCTATAACCTACTACATCCAGAAGGGATGATTTTTGTGTCTATTTTCTAAAAGTTGAAAGTGTGTTTGTGCATATGGGGTCATGGTGTTGTGTATCACAGGATCAGTGGTGGGGAGGGGGGTGTGCAGGAAAGAAAGCAAACATCAAGCAATCACAGTGAGTTTATTAAAATGAAGACATTTCAAAATATATCAGGCCTTTTAATGAATTGCACTGTTTTAGTCATGTGTGAGTGGAATCAGTGTAAACTACTACTATGTTAATATTTTTCTGTGTAAAACAATGACTGTTGGGATGGGTAATTAAACGGCAGGTTCATTTGACCTGGAGTGTGCTGCACCTACTGCTGTATTTGGACTGGAACACAGAGTTTGTGTTCCCATCAGTGGCTTAATCACAGGCTTGGGAGAGGAAATGGTGGCTGAGCTTCCCAACAGCGCTTGTTAAAAGTGTTCTAATTTCTTTGGAGCATTGGAGACTATTAGAAGAAAAGAGGAGATGCAGAAGAAGGATTGAATCACCCAAATGGTAACTTTCAGTGCTTTGCCCTTATCCTCAGAGGGATTGTAAAAGGCAAAAAATGGAATAGAGGAAAGAGAATAGAGCCCTCAAAGAGTACTTTTAAGTGCTTCCTTTTTCATGAACCATACAGAAATTGAGGAAGAGGAACTTAAATTGAGGTTTCCTTATGGGTTCCTCTATTTGGCAAGCTTTCACTTTATTTTGTGGAATTTTTCTCCTCCATTCACTTAAAAAAATGTGAGATTGCTCCCAGCCTGGTTTCTCTCCCAGGCACTCACAGCTCTAATTTCCATCTACAAAAGTACACTCAGAAGCTGCACACACACCTGAGTATCTCAGAGTCTTACAATTCAGTGGCTTTTGAATGCCAGAGGGCAAAGTTGTTTAAAATCCTGTTTTATAAAATAATTATAATTGGTTCTTTTGAAATTGTAAGCTATATGCAATAGAAACTCATGAGAGAGACAGAGGGATAATTTCAGGGAACACATTTTATGTTCTTTCACAATAAGACAGTCAAAATGGGCAGGACCAATGGACAATGGTTACTTCATGGTTAGGCCTGAGTAGGTATGATAACAGCTTAACAATGTATCCTTTAATTTACCTTTTTCATGTTTAACATAACAAATATGAATATCAGGAGGAGCAGATTTACTTGTCAAACTGCAATAAAAAATTTTATCATCCTGACCTCCTGTTAACCTTTTCTACCACAATCATGTTTGAGACTCCTGCCTCCCCATAGGATCTATTCACTGTCCTAGCTATTGAAATCTACTCAGCTTCCAGGTCTAGTACCAAAATTCACTATACTTCATCTTATGGTGAGTTCATTGCAAAATATATTACCATAATTTCATTTTATTATTTGCCACTAAATAACATTTATAGAGTGCCCATGATACATTTGTTGCTTCCAAGCAACATGTAGGAAGAAAACATATAATAGAATTTTCTCCTAATCAGCCATTGTATTAATATTTCAGGACCTCTAATTGGTACATACAAAAAGATGGAATTAAGCTTGGCTCTTCAGTAGCCTCTGATGTATATGTACTACATGAGATGTCCTGTATTCTGTCAGGGACTTGCTTCCATCTGTACTGAGGATCTCACACTGATGATCCAGTTATTTTCAAATTCTCCCTTAGCTCTGTTCCATGTGTTAATGTGTCATGGTGGACAAAACATTGGCTTAAGGGTAAGAAAAACTGATTTTAAATATGCTAATCAAGTTTGTCCAACTTAAATGATCTTTAAACACCTCTGCCCCATCAACTATATATGGGCAATAATAGTATCTACCTTCTTAGACTCTTGTGTAATACAGATCACATGCATTGAGTATTAGTTTATTCACAATATATGCTCAATAAATGATACCTATTTTAATATATCTTACCATACCATTTCACATAAGGATGTTCCAATTGAAACTACTTTGACTCTCATCTTTCTTCAGTGATGCATGTTTGTGTGTTGCTTTGCATGTGTACATGAGTAATTTGTTAGATTATTTAGCATTCTCCATAGTTAAAATAGTGTATTGAGCATGCATTTATTGTTTGACATTGAAGTATCAGTAGATACACTGAAATACTACTCAATCATAGATCAAATTATAAATTATTTTGAGGAATAAGTAGATATATTCTATATGGCTACCATATAGCTAAAGCATCAATTATAACTAAAAAAGTACATAAAACTATATCTCATTTCCCTCTTTTACATGCTCCCATAGGATATGGAAATAGAAGACAAGGAAATAAATCCTCTTGCTCATTATGCTGTGCCCTTTGCCCCTTTGATTTGCATTTTGCTACAGTGGCTTGTCTAGTGAGATGGCCTGAAATCCCAACTGCTCAGAGTAGTTCAAGCATATAAATCCATTCCTCAAGGAACAGAGCAAATGTGTGAAAACTTTATTAAAATAAAAGGCACATTCTGCTTTGAAAAAAATTCTAAACAGTTTTTTAATGAAAGTGAAGCTGTCAAATGTGAATGTTAAATTCAGCCAGATGTTGACCTTAAAAGTGAATTTGAATCTTTGTAAAAATTTTATCCAGGCAAGAGACTGCTTTCATTGGGTCTCAAGACTATTGAAAAATTCTGTCTGAATTTCTTGGACACGTTTCATATTTAGTTAGGAATATGTAGGAAACTCGCTTAACATTCTATTATATGATGAAATATATTAAATATAACATATATCTGCCTTACTCTTTCTTGTATTTGAATTTTATACCTGGAAACACCAAGTAATTATTTTGAAAGTACATTGCAGTAGAGTATCATATTCTAACTAAACCAAAATTTGGACATAAAAGCAAGCACCTGCTGACAAACCAGTCCAGTTTGTTTTTAATTTTGTTTTCAGCTAGTGTCTGTTTCCAGTGTCAGCCTTGTCTTAAATCTACAGCGGCCTAACTATCCACCAACAAGAAAATGACTTTAGGCATCTGACTATTTTTCAAAAGGTCTTTGAAGTTATTTTCTTATTGCTTTTTGATTCTCAACTTTGAATATTTGATCTAGTATTTAGAAGATTACAATCTATGTTCTTATTTCAACTCAGTTTCCTCTCTTTTATGAGTGTGTGAGGGAGCATTCCTAGGTAATAATAATATCCATAAAGTGGCATGAACAAATAATAAAGTACAATAAAATACTTGTTCCTACAGATTCTAAAATGGATAATGATTGTTGCTATTTCTATCACAACATTGCCAAGGCCTGCCCTCGAGGTTGGTTGAGTTTGTTGTTAATTCAATTTTATATTCAGACTTCCTTTGGGGTCTCAGATTTGAGCTCACATACATGTTTCTTTAGGCCGTGGTGTGGCTAACTCCAGATAAAAATGCTTTCTTCTCTTAGGCCCTGCCCTTTTGTTCCTAACAGAGTTAAACTGCTCTACTTGGCCATCAATATCTCAAGGTGATTTTTTCCTCAGCAGGCTCTGTTTTTCATTTGTTTGTTTGTTTTATTTTGTTTAATTTTAAGATCTGAAAGCAATAATTTAGGTATTCATCAACTGATGAAGAAAAAATATATGTATATAATACTATTCAGTCTTAAGGCAATATTCTACCATTTGAAACATCATAGATAAACCCAGAGGTCTATATGCTAAGTGAAATAAGCAAAGAAATTTCATATACTGGGTAAGCCAATCTTTCAGCTGTATGATTCTATCAACTTATGTATAATGGGAAACAAATAGGGAAATGCAAAGAAAATACTGGCTTGTTTGTCAGGTATACCTTTCTTAGGCTTTTATAGGATAGGCTGATACCTATTTTCTCTATAAACCCAGGCAGCAAATATTCTGGGCTGACATATGTGGAAGTCCTCATGATGTGACCGTATTTCGAAGGAGAATCTTTAAAAAGATTCTTAAATTAAAGTCAGGTCATTAGTGTATTCTGTTTTCCAATTTGACTGTTGACCTTATGAGAAGACATCTAGAAAGACTAGGGCAGGGTCAAGAATGTTAAAAGGCAGGAATAAGAGAGCCATCTACAGGAGGAGAAGAGAAGCATAGGAAGAGAACACCCCTACTGACTGATTTTGGACTTCTAATCTCCAGAATCATGAGAAAATAAATTTCAGTTATTTAAGGCACCCAGTCTGTGAGATTTTGTTGGAGCAGCTGTAGCAGAGCAACACAGTAAACATATCAGGCTTCTCAGCCCGTAAGGTCTCGATTGCATATTATTCTTCTCTTCTTCTTTAATTCTTACCTTTAAAAAGGTAATAATTCATTTTCATCCTTGAAAAGTCTAAAAAAAAAAAGAATTTGGCTTAGTTTGCTAATACTTGTTCGGGAAAAATATAGTCCTGCCAAATCCTTCCAAAATTAGTCCCAAATATACTCTTAAGTCTGCATGTAATGGCATAAGACAATTTACTTTGCAAACCATAGCACGGATTTTAAACCTAAACATTAGATATTTACCACTTCTTCTATGAAAATCCCTTCAACTGCCTCAGTTTGATGTGAATATCTGTTAGAATATTTTAACTTCACTGTCAATCGCCACTTAAAAGTTTCGATATTGAAATGGCACATGAAAAATACATAATAATATCAATTTGTTCAGGTTGAATAAATTCTATGGACTAAAGAATAGTCAAAACACTTAAAGAGTGTTTTCTCATGTTAATCCTGTTAAGAATCATACAAGTTAATTGTTATTATATCATTTGGCTGGCATGGAAAACATGGTACAGAAAGATAAAGCAACTGGCCACGTTTACTTAACATAAGTACCTGGTGGTCAGCCAAGAATCAGATCCAGAATATTTGGTGTAAAATACAGCATTTAACCACCATAGCTATGGAGGATTTATGTTTATTATCAGAACAGCGGTGAAATGTGGGAAATATTTATTATATGGCAATTTAGAGGAAAGAGATGGAAAATTACAAGTTGTATATTGTAAGCTCACATTTTTATGTTAATATATCAGGTATGATATTATTCTAGTCAATCATATCAAATCTGTTTTTTTCTTTTAAGAGATGTGATTTTTATATTTATTTGTTTATTTATTTATTTATTTTGAGAAAAGGCCTCACTGTGTAATTCAGGCTGCCCTTGATCTCATTGTTTATCCCAGATTGGCCTTGAACTTTTGCTCAGCCTCCCAAGTGTTGTGATTATCAGCATGCATCACCACACCCTAGAGACCTGATTTTTAAGACATTTTCTTCAAAATATTACATAATATATGAGAATGAGTATCAAAATGCATTATGTATATGTACCAATTCTAAACAAAGGATGTGCTTATTATTTTTTCAAACACATACTAATTAAAATGGGAAAATGTTGGGGTTATCAGAGAATATCTAAAGAAGAAAATAGTATAATTTTGGAAGTTATAGGAATTTTACATTTATTTTTGCATATAAATATTAATACTGAATATGAATTTATGCTAAATAGAGAAATAATAAATAAGGCAATATGACATGTATTATAAGTACTCTATTTTTTCTAGTGTCTTCAACAGCATCAACAGGGAGTAGACTTGAATGTTTTTGTAGAAGGACATGTTTGAGTGAAAAATTCACCAGGTGGCAATTCTGCTTTAATTCTAAGAAGCATATGATATTGTGTGAATTCCTAGGTTGTCCTTTTTAAGTTCAGTGATGTGTATGATGTGCCTTCAGTTCTTTTGTATTGTTATTTTTGTAAAACAGTCATATTTTCTAGCCAAATTTGAATTTGGTTGAGCATCTTTGAAAGTAGGCCAGCATCTCCATGTAAGGTAACTGCAGTTGACCTACTGCCTAAACAATGTTTCTGTCAACTCATTTGATCAACAGAATCCTTATCAGTTGCTTGTAACTAACCCAAGAGATAAGATCATCATTAAGCAAAAGTTGTCAATCATCAGCCCAAATCAAGAAATGTAAATAACTGCCCTTAATAATCCCAGCATGCTTTTAATTATAGTTTTAATTATGTAATTGAAGTGTACATAAAACCTCAATAAAACACCATAATTGTTTGGGAAATTAATATAATACGGCCTATTTTTGGCTTTGCTAGACATCTGGTCATAATAGAGTAAAACCAAAGTATAATTTCTGCATCAATTTTCATTTGAAGAGGTAACTCTGAAATCTGAAGTACTTTTCAATATGAATTTGGATTTAATACCTGAAATGGTTTTATTTTTGCATATGAATAGACTGCAATTGTGCGTGAGATATTCATATATCTCTGTGTCATGAATGTTTAAGTCATTCCCAAGGGTTATCCACAGTAATCTTGAAGAGTAGATCTTTAGTATTGGGAAGAATATTGAGAAGTATCTTCTCATCTTACTGACTAATAGACCCTGAATCATGTAGCATTTGAAGCATTAAATCTCACTATGAGTTAACTTGTAGTTTTCTCTTGCCTTCCCTCTGCTTATTATTTGTCTTCACAAACTAAGTCAAGTTTTAGAAAACTTTTTAACAAGGATAATTTTTTCTTCTTGGGATTATCATGTGGGCTCAAGATTTGGAATACTCTAGGCAAATAAGAACCTCTATGGGAATTGATGGAACTTGCATGTAAGGATGAGAATGTGTGTTGCAACAACTTGAATAATGTGTAGTATTCGTGGGTTATTAGTGAGAGTAGTGATGGGAGAGATTTTAAGAATGAAGCTGGAAACTAGAAAAAGCTCATAAAAAGAAGGAAGATTTAAATTGTTAGATATTTTCCTTTGACCCTCAGGCCACTTGTATTTGGTGTTAATTTTGAGTCCTGTTGTTTGTTTTTTAACTTTCTCTTCAAATCTTGTGTAAATTCTAATGAGGTAGAGATGCAGTGTTCATAAAATTTGCTAGTGTACATAATTAGATAAAAGTTTGCATACTCCTTCCAGAACACAGCTGCAGAATTTGACAGGATTCATGTAACCAAACAGAGATCTTGGTGCCCCTCTGCCACAAGTGTCTTCTCATTAGGAGTCATAGCATTATTTAGAGGCATTTACAACAGGGCATAATCCAGGAGCTGACAAGTCACTGACACTAAGGTCATGAGTGGACATAGTTTGGGGATGTAGAGTTGGCAGATATCCACACATTATCTACAGGAATATACACACAGAAAAATATTACATATTCTCCTCCCTTAAAAATAATAATTTATAAACGTAGCATAGATTTTTATGTATACTAAAGGAAAAACTAATCTGTGAATTATATACACACCTATACAGAATCATGGATAAACAGAAGTGTACATAGACGTTCACCTATCTACAGACTAATACATATAGCCTGCTACATAGGCAAGTGTATGTGAGCATGGACTGACAGACAAATGTGCATAGTGACAGGATGACAGCTGTGAACAGATGTGGGACAAAGATGGTCAGACCAGTGGACAAAGATAGGCCAACTGAAAGTCAGCCCAAAGGATACCATAGAAAGATATAGAAGGAGAGACCAGCAAAGAACAAAAGAACACAAAAGATTGATGGGCTGACAAGAAGGGGCAGCAAGGCTCCGGCTCCAGCTCAGAACGGCAGGCAGGCCACCCAGTCATTGATAAGCCACTCAGCATGGATGCAGAAACAGACATGTGTGTACATTTGAACTTTATATATCCAATCAAATATCACTCTGTGCATTCATGATACACAATGCAATAATGAACTATTTTACTGTAATTAAAGGATCTTTCTAAAGTATTATCATGGATTTTTTTTTCATTGCATAGATGGAAGAAAATTTACCGTGGTTATATTTGTAAACAAATCTTGTAATTCTTAATTTTGTCTAGCACTGCAGTCTTTGGGTAAGAGAAAAAAATAAAAATAGACACGTTATTGCAATACTGTTGTCGAAATGTTACCTTGAGGGCTTTTCAAGCTCTGTAATGTAAGAGAAAAGTCAGAACTAAGAACACAAAATAATCAATTTTCTTTCTCTGGGATAAGTAACAACAGTTACAAACCAAACAGACAAAAGCACAAAACCAACTGTGTCTCCGAAACATTATTAATGTCAAAACAATTATTGCAGCACTTAGTCTTTTTTGCTGTGGGTAGCTGAAATTATTTCTGAATTATAAATGTGCACTGTAATTTGTTGAAAAAAGGTACAAAAAGTAGAGGAAGACATAATACTACTGTGAGTGAATGGAATTACAAAACTTGAATGGATATATGTTGGATATCAAAGCTTACAAAAAGTTTTATATTTCATCATTGAGTTATTCAAAATACTCAATCCTTCAAATATTTTAAAGTTACAGGGGTATTTATAGGATGGCAAAACCAAGTGTTTATTTCAGAACCAGTTTTAGGAATGTAGAAGCCTTGGTAGATTACTTTTTTAAATGTATATCTTAAATTGTTATGATATAAATACTTTCATGATAGTGTATTATCTGGCTAGTATTTTTAATCCTCCCATCTTCTTAATGGTAGGTGAAAATAATTCAACCAGATCAAAATTTTAAACAATTTCTTTGATTTTAAAACTGCAATTGGACATCACATCTAAAACTCCTTCAAATCATAAATTAAAATGTAGGATATTTGTATAGCTTTGAGTTTACTTCTGAGACAGTATTACAGGCAATATTTTCCATTTTAATCTATCAGAAATGTAAGTATGGATATAATTCAGCCCCTTTTATATTTCAGGTTTGCTTGGGTATAATTTACATACCATATAATTGATCTTTTTTTTTTTTTTTTTTTTTTGAGACAGGATCTCACTATGCAATTCAGGCTTGCCTTGAACTCACTGTGTAGTCCACGCTGGCCTTGAACTTGCTGCAATTCTCCTGGCTTGGCCTCCCAAGTGCTGGGATTACAGGCGTGAGGCACCACATACAGCTAGTTTTAAGTGCATAGTTTGATGACAGCCAATTTCCAATCTGTGCAACTATTCCTACAATTGTGATTTAGAACAATTCCATCATCCCCAAAAGTAATCATGTCCACACATACTCACTTTCATGTCTCACCCCAGGTAACCTAAGGCAACCTAGAAACTAAGCTATTTCCTATCTCTACATATTTGCCTTTTCTGGACATTTTATCTAAATAGACTCATGCCATTTTAATCTCTGTATCTTGCTCTTTTCACTAGGTATAATGGTTTTATGGATCATCATGTCATATTACCTTTGCAATGCCCAACAGCATCCTGTTTTTAGTATAAAAAATTTTTGTTATCCATAAAATTTTCTTGGAGATACAGATTGTTTCTGCAGTTACATTTTAAAGTTTCTCAGTCTTAAAAAGTGAAAATGATTTTGTTTTCCTAGAATTTCTTTATTCACACAATAAATTTGTGTTTGGAAACTACCATTCAAATTAATTTACTTTACGAGATTTTCAAGACTTCTTTTATAAAACCTTACAATGAAACAAAATGAAAAAACTTAAACAATTATTATGGATGTACATTAAGGTATTGAATAATGATATATGACAGACTCTTTACCCTAGGTTATTTTTTAAATATAATATATCTTGTCTGCTATATCTCAAAATGTAAATATAAATAATAAATATGCAAGCTAAGTAAATTCCTTTGTTTTTCTTGCTTTTTTAAGGATGGAAAAAAGTTGTTCTTTTCTGGTGAAAGGCTTGCTATTTTCTGATTGAATAAACTATTATAGAAATATAATATCTTCAGATAATTAAATTTACTACACTCGTATTGATAACCGATTCTCAACTTTTCAATTGCTTGAAATTTTCTACATTTAATTTTGCTGGCTAATATGAATTACTGTATGAGAGCTGAATTTAATCTCTTCAGCTTTGATCTTCAAAGATTACCTCAAAGAAAGCAATTTAGGTATTAACTTCAACATGTGATTCAGTGAGCTAATGTACATGAACTTAGTTATCAATAGAGTCTCTAGAATTTCTTCAATTACTTATCACAAGCAGAGTATAAACTCCTTATGTTACTTCATAATGATTTTTCTACTTACTTACTTGTGATAAATTGACTTGTGAAGTTGCCTTTCTGCATATTTTTATTTTAGAAATAGTAAACTTGAAAATGCAGAAAAACTTGCTCAATTTTTAAAATAGATAAAAGGATCAAATATAAGATGTATTCCAATGCAATATTTCCATTTAACTGGGAGAACATATATCTATTCAAGCTATATTTTATTAATTGTTTATACATTCCCTTATTTTTTTTTCTGTATATCCTTTTATTGGCACATTTTAGGTATACAATATAATGACATTCATCATTGGAAATTTACACCTTTACATACTCTTGTTTCTTATTTTTCTCCCATTCCCCTGCTCTCCCTTCAACCCCTCATCCCTCCCTATTTACAAAGACTTTGTTTCCTTTTTTCATTTTCTCATATTAATTACATTCCCTTATTTCCTTTCCCCTACCCCTCCCACTTCCCCTTCCTCTTTACCCCCTTTCTTCCTATTTCACATTATCTATTATACCTTTTACTCCTTATTTATACTTTCAGGTTCTCACACTAGAGAAACTATTAGGTATTTACACATTTGTCCTATTTATTTCACTTAAGAGTATCGCCTCAATGTGCATCCATTTACCAATAAATGCCTCTAATTCATTGCTTTTTATGGCTGAGTAGTACAATTTTATTAAAAAAAAAAACCCACACATTTTCTTTATCTAGTCTCCAGTTGATGGGCATTTGGGCTGTTTCCAAGTTTTAGCTATTACAAACTGCGCTGCTATGAACATGGATGCACATATATCA
>NW_004624837.1:5893441-5907327 GCF_000247695.1 Heterocephalus glaber | reverse complement strand
ATCCATTTAGCTATAAATGTCTCTAGTTTCTCATTCTTTATTGCTGAGTAGTACTCCATTTTATTAAAAAACAACATCTTCTTTATCCAGTTTCCAGTTGATGGGCACTTGGGCTGTTTCCAAGCTTTAGCTATTATAAACTGCCACTATAAACATGGGTCTGCATATGTCACTGTGGTATGTGGAATCTTAACAATTATATGTCTATGTGCACATTTTTTTTTGACCAAGGCTAGTTGGAGCCCTATATATCTCACTAATCTGTATGTCAAGATCTTTTCCCCTGCTTGGGAAGTTCTGCCATCACTTCCGTGTTTTTATGTCATCTGCACTCTCTCCTGTTTCTTCATTGACTCTAATCAGTCTTATGTTATTCTTCTTTGTATTGTCTAGCAGTGATTGGATTGATTTCTTGTGGTCCCTTACAATTTTGAAGCAATTTTTCTTTTCCTTGTCACTAATTGTAATCTTATCTTATATATCTGAAATTCTGTCCTCACATTGGCTCATTCTGATGCATAAGCTTTCAATGGAGTTTTTAATCTCCTGGAAATCTGTTTGCATCTGTTTTATGGATTTCATTTGTTTCCTATGTTGGGATGCCATCATGCTCCTCAACTCCTCTATTTTTTTTATCTGTGTCCTCCCTAGATTTATTAATCATGTCTTGCACTATGGGCACAATCTCTGATGTTATGTGAGAAATTATTTCTGATTTCATTTTTTCCAGCTCCTCTTTCATTGTTAGTTCAGGGGTCCAGGTGCTTGAGTATCAGAGTGTTACATTTAATTTCCCTTTGGGGTTGTTGTAGATGATCTGGAAGTCTGGTTCTGAGGCTTGTTTACATGCCTTCTCATTTCAACAGGGAGGAGGGGTGTGTGCTGCTGGTGCCCACGTGGCTCATCTCCTCTGTGCTGGGAGAGGCGGTAGGTTGGCCTGGAAACCTCCTACTCTGCACTGGAAGCTGTGGCATGTTGACCTGGTCTGCACTGGGAGCTGTGGCACATTGACCCAGAAGCTTCCTCTGCATTGTGACCTGTGGCACGCCAACCCAAAAGCCTTCCCTTAAGTTTTTTTGTTTCCCTTTGTTTGGTTTTTATTTTTGCTCTAAATTTGAACAGTCTGTGTGGTTTCATTCTTTGTCACACTTCCACTCCATCTAAATATACAACTTTAGTTATCCCTATTTTTTCTGATTCTGACCTTCTTGTTAAATATTTAAGACCTAACATAAATTTTTTTCACCAAAAAGACTACTTAAAAAACTTGCTTCCAGGACCAGGGATTTAGCTCAGTCATTCTGCTGCCTGCCTCACAAGTGCAAGGCCCTGAGTTTGATAAAGTATAAAGGAAAGAATAATGTTTGATTCTTTTCCTTAGATAATAATAATGTTTTCCATTTTATAAAGTTTTGGACCATGTACATTTTTGCCCCAGGAACAGTGATTTTGCATTCTAATTAAATGCTCTGTCACTTTCATTATTCTCATGAAGTCTACAAAACCAAACTCTTTCTGCCAGTAACATAGTCTAGCCCCTTACTTGCTTCAGCTGAGAGAGAGACAGATCTACATTAAAGCAGTTTTAAAATAAACAAAACCATCTCTTCTCTCTTTGTACTTATTTATAGTGAAAAATTTTTGTTTTAGTTCTATAAATGATATCATTCAATTTTACTGTTTTTATTATAATAAGAACACCTTTCCTAACACATGTAAAGGATACATTCTTGCTGTATTTCTTAGAAATACTGTACATGGTATTAATTGCCATAATAACTAAAACATTTCTTTATGTGGCTTTAGAGTAATTCCTTTTGAGTAGAAATAATTTTATTCTTTGTATTTTAGAAAAAAATATAAATAGTCTAAAATTCTAAAATCATGAAGTTAGCATTTACCAGGGAATTTTTGGCAGGAAATCTTCTATCTCACCTCTTTCATTTTCTCTTTGTTTCTTGTTTTCCTCTTTACTTTCCCTTTTTTTTTCCATTAAATCGTCATACAGATTTCATTTTTATTGATTTTGTTTATATAAAAAAATTCTGCTACCAACTATCATTGAACTCTTTCCATACATGTCTTCTCTAAAACAATTTTAGTACAGACCCTCATTAAATATAGCCCAGAGCCACAACTGTCATTTCAAATCACATCATAATCTATCTCCCCCAATTTTCTGTTATTATCTCAAATATAATTAACATTGTTTTTATAATTCTCAACTCAAAACATAGGTTTTAAATGACTTACAGTTTTCCAGTCTTGTCAATGCTTTTAAATTTTAATGTATCTTTTTAAACATGGTCCGAAGTATGTCACATTTAAATACTCCTATCTAGCTACATTTAAGCTTTCACAAACTCTGTCCCTTTCTTACAATATCACTTACTTCTTTATACAGCTTGTCCTTTTCCACTTTTACCTTTTTCTCATAAAGGATACAACCGGAATGACATTTTCTCACATTTCTGCAAAGAGTACAACTTTCTTCAGAGTACAACTTCACCGATACTTGTTCAACAAGTTGTCTTAGATCCTTCTCTGTCACAAAATTATTTTTTCTTTCTGAGGTGCAATATTGCTTCTTTTATTCATTTATTTTGAGACTTATCTTCTTCTAAACTACATTTCACAGCTCCATTTTGACACACCAGAAACTTAGCAATCTTATCTGATCTCAACTGACATCCCATTACTCTTTAACAGAATGACATTTCAACAGCCTGGTAGTATTTTTTAAAGTATCTCATTGCTTAAATTGTTTCATTCATTAAAATATATTTTTTTAGAAGTTTCTTCTTTCCATTTTACTAAACTTACATGCACAATTTAAGGTTGTGGTCACATATGACAAATTCCATCAAACTTACAAAAACATTTATTTATTTTTCCATTCCTTAAAGTATTATCATACTATTCATCTTATTCGTGTGTGTGTGTGTGTGTGTGTGTGTGTGTGTGTGTGTGTGTTCTGGTCTTTTGAGACAAAGTCTTTCTATGTAGTTCAGACTGGCCTTGAACTCACTATAAACCCCAGGCTGGTCTCGAACTCATGGTGATCCTCCTTCCTCAGCCTCTCAAGTGCTGGTATTACAGGTGCACCCCCCCCCCCGTGACTATTCATCTTATCTTCCTCAGAAAGATTTTCATTGCCTCAATTTAAATTAGACCCAATCTATTATTATCTTTCTTCATCACAATTTAAAAACTCATAGTTAATAGCTGTTTTTATAGTTATAATTGTTTTTGTCCATTAAATTTTAGGGTATAAATGAGTAGTATGCTTAACCAAGAACCTAGTAACAAGTGTTTAAAAAATAATTTTTTTGGTCGAATGAAATAAATATATCATTTTACCCAGTTAAATGTTTTTAGCTTAGATAAAAAGTTTTAGAGTAACTTCTTTAGTACCTGAAATGTATTGTCCCTTAATAATATTTATAAAATGAAAAATTAGATTAAAATATCAAGGAAAATCAAAAACTATCAACATTCTCCTATAGGAGAGATCCTTGGAGGGTTATATCTTGGAGGGTTAAGCTTATTTTAAAATATTAAATAAACATCAAAAAACAGAACTTGTGTTCTCTTGGGATTAATGTCAGTGTAAAGGTTTATATGAATAGTCTCACTTTTCCCAAGCTTTGTCTCAGATACATGGATTTGAAGAAAAGAATCAAATATATATATATATATATATATATATATATATGAACAGGTTTATTTAGCTCACAGTTTATAGAGGTTTCAGTTCATAATTGGCTGGATCCAAGGCAGTGTGAATTGGCAGACAGGCATCGCAGAGGAGAAACAGTTCGTGGTGGGCAGAGGTAGCAAAGCAACAAGGGACACTCACAGCTTTTTCCATCCCTTAGATATTCTCCAGGAGACTTAGGGCAGGTAGCACTCACACCCTTAATCCTAGTGCCCTTGATCCTAGCACTGCACCATAAATCATTCCCAGCATCACACACTCTAGATCCAACCACCTCTGGAAAAGCCCCCACATGAGGCTTTTGGGGGACAAGTAGACATAAGCTGTAACATTCCACTCCTGTCCCCCCAAAGACTCATGCACATCCCTTTATACAAAAGGCATTTAGTCCATCTCCAAGATTTTCCAGAGTCCTAACAGTTTCAGCATTGCTGAAAAGTCCAAGTCCAAAGTCTCCTTTGAGATTATAGGTAAACTCTTAGATGCACGCCCCTGTCCAAATGAAAAGGAAGTTAAACACTTCCTACATTCAATGACACAAGACAGACATTTCCATTCCAAAACTTACAAAGGAGGGGATAACAAGGAATGGGAACAAAGCAAGACCAAAAACCAACAGGACAACATTAAATCCCACAGTTCGACTTCCAGCATCCCTGGCAACCTATAGTAAGTTGTGAACTCCGAAGGGGTTGGGTGGTTCTGTCCCCATGGCACTTCTGGTGATTGTAGCTCCCATGGGTTTTTTTTGTTTGTTTTTTTTTTGGCTGGCTTTGCTCACTGATTGTAGTTTTCCTTGTACAATTCATGTTCCTGGCTTCTCCAAACTTCTGGAGTCTCCCCAATATCTTTGGGTTCACACTCAGAGCTTCACACACTGCCTCTCAGGGGCATACTGCCTGAGCTCTGGGGCTTTCTTCTGAAATCTGGATGGGAGCCTTCTTGACCCCACAACTCTTGCACTCTGCATACACATAAAACCAGTACCACATCAATGACACCAAGGTCTGCTGCCATGGAACAGTAGCCAGACTTCCTTCTCTCTTGGCTGTAGGGGTCCAGTGTCTATGAACCAAATCCAGGGGAACAACTTCGCTAGACTTCCACCATTCTGGAACAAGGGTGCTCTGGGACTCTCAAAGCAAAGTCTTGCACTTTTGCAATACTGAGACTGCAAACGGTGCAGTCCTGCTGTTTCTTTTGATGCCCTTGGGCCATCTTTTCTATTCTCCTATTCATTCTCAGCATCAAGATCTCCTCCTCTCTATCTTTGCAATCCATAGCTTTACTGGAGATTCTTTTATGGCCAAACACAAAACATTTTAAATCATTCTGCTGGGTTCTTTGCTTTTGATTCTCAACATAAATCTGGCTAATTGCAGGCATAATTTATATCAGCATTCTTGTCTTCTGAGCTCAAACCATAATTGGTCATTAAGAATAGCCTCAATTCTTCCAGCTTTACTTTTTGAGCCTGCATATCCAAACCTTTCCTAACTCTTCCCCTTCACACAAGCCAGCTACAAAGTCTCTTAAACCACATGGTGAGGTACAGTCACAGCAATGACCACACTTTTCCAACTACCAACTTCTGTCTTAGTTACTTTTCTCATTGCTGAGACAAAATACCCAATACCCAAAGTTAAAGGAGGAAGGCTTATTTAGCTCATAGTTTGTAGAGGATTCAGTCCATAATCGACTGGCTCCAAGGCATGGTGGTATCACAGAAGAGAGTGATTTCATTGGATGCAGAAGATAGCAGAGCAACAAGGGATGAGCAGAGCTCTTTCTATTTTTATCCAATCTACTTAGAGTGGGTAGCACTCACACCCTTAATCCTTGTACCTGTGAGCCTAGAATTGCACTGTGAATCAATCCCAGAGTCACCCACTCTAGATCCAGCTACCTCTGAAAAATCTCCACCTATGCATGCTTTGAGGGGAGTATCTAGACCAAGCCATAATACCTGCCAGTTGCCGTTCCATTCCACGCTTTGACTCTATGAATGTGGAATTTAAGTTATTTTATGTAAGTAAAATTATACAGCATTTGTCTTTATTTGACTGGCTTATTTACTTTGCACAGTGCCCTAATGGCTCATCCAGGTTGCTATATACTGTAAAATTTCCTTTGGGGGGGGGATGAATAATATTCCCTTGTATGTGTATGCAATATTTTCTTTAAGAATTCTTTTTTTGTTTTGTTTTGTACTGGGGATCAAACTCGGTACCTTGCACTTGCAAGGCAAGCAGCAGAAACACTGAGCTAAATCCCCAGCCCAAGAATTCATCTTTTGATAAACATTTAGATTTTTTTTCCACATTTTGACTATTATGAATAGTGTTTCAAAAAACATGGAAGTCCTAATATCACTTCCAGTTTCTAATTTCAGGGATTTTCTGGATAAATTCCCAGAAGGGGGATTGCTGCATGATATTATAATTATAAGCTTAATTTCTTGAGGAAACTCCATTTTATTTTGCATAATAGCTGCAAATTTACATATATATCAGTATTATTCATAGGTTCTAGCTAATCACTTGGAGTTTTCTTTAAATTACAGCCATTCTGAAATGTGTGAGGTGATGTGTTTATAATAGATTTGATTTTTCTTTTTCTTTTTTTTTTTTTTTTTACTGGGGAATAAACTTGGGTCCTTGTGCTTGTGAGGCAGGTGGCAGAAACACTGAGCTAAATCTTCGGCCCTGATTTGTATTTTTCTGATGAACAGTGAAAGTGAATATTTATTCAAAGACTATTGAACATTTGCAGAAATGTCTATTCAAGTGCTTAGCCCATTTTTGATATGAGTTTTTTATTTTTTGTTATTTGTTATAGGGGTTCCATATATATTTTGGGGATAATCCTTTATCAGATAGGGTTTGGAAAAACCATATTTTCTCCCATTCTATATGTTGTCCTTTATTTCATTGATGGTTTCTTTTGTTTTAAAGAAATATTTCTGTTTAATATAGTCTGATTTTTTCAGGTATATCTCAGTTATGTTGCAGATTTGTCTCCAGACCACTTCAAGTAAGCAAATATTGTAAACTAATTTTATCATTTAATAATATCCTCCAAAGCTCATGTACTAAAGGCTTGGTTGCCAGCAAATATTTTTTGGGGGGAAATGATTAGAATATGAGGATTCTAACTCAACAAGTGGATTAATTTGTTGGCATTATTGAAAAGTAATGGAAACAGGAGGTTGTGATTAATTGAAAAGACTGGATCCCAGGCCCATGATATTGGCAATTATTTCTAGTCATGGCCGTCCTCCATTGCTCTTTCCATTTCTCTCTGCTTCCTACCTGCCAAAAATCAAGCATCTAGTTGTTGCCACAACCTTTTTCCATGATGTTCTGCTTGCCCTCAGGCCCAGAATCCATGGAACCAATCAACCATGAACAGAAACTTCTGAAACCATGAGCTATAATAAATATTTCTTCCTTTAAGTCATCTCTTCATGTATTTCATCACATCACTGAAAAGCAGAATAACTACTGATATGATTTTTTTTTGCTGATCAGAGCATATAAAAGTTGTATTTACACTATACAATAGTCTAGTGGATATAACTATTAGTTATGCTGACAGCATATAACTGATGTACATACCCTATGTATAAAATATAATATTCATAAAAATTACCCAAGGGTTCAACAAATTGTAATCTTCTTGCGGGTAGAGGGTTGTACCTAGATGTTGATGGTGCTGACTGATCAGAGTGTGGCTGTAACAATATCTTAAAATCAGACAGCGGTGAAGTTTACCACATTGATTGCTTCTTTCATAAAATATTTTTCTGTATCATGTTGCAATGTTTGATAAAACTGCTTTCGAAATTGGCATCAGTTATTTATAAACACTGCCATTCTTTTGTCACCTGAGTTTATGTACATTTTAAAATCCTCTGTTGTCATTTCAAAACTGTTCACAGCTTCTAAACCAGAGGTATATTCCATCCTAAGAATTCTTTTATGATGCTGATAATTCCTTATGCAGTGAAGTTTTATCCTGAAATAACAGCAATGCAGCCACTGCCTCAGGCTCCTTTCTAGAATGATAATTTCCTCTCTGAAGATTTACAACTTACTTTTCTCAGAACCACTGGAATATCTTTCAAAGGCAACTATGACTATAGGTATTGTGTGTCCCAAATATTAATACTTAGAAGTAAAACTTCCTTCATGATCCATGGGTTGAAGAAAAGATGTGTTAGCAGGCATAGAGACACCATGAATTTCACCATGCATCTTTATCAGAGCTGTGGAGAGATTAAGGGCACCATAAATGATCAGCAATATTTTGACTGATTATTGTTTTTCTGATCAGTAGGTCTCAATAGTAGGCTTAAAGTATTAAGAAAAACTATGTTGTAAACATGTACACTGTCATCTGGGCTTTGTTTGCAGACTGAGATAAAATAGGCAGTAGATGTAGCATGATACTTAAGGCTTATACAATTTTTGAATGACAAATGAAAATTGGCTTCAGTCAGTTATCAGCTGTACTAGCTCTGGCTCATTGAAGCTTTGAAGCCAAACATTGACTTATCTTCTGTAGCTATTACATTTCTAGACAGCATCTTTTTTTCAATGTATAAATATTTCAGCTATATTGAAAGTCTTATTGTTTGGGGGTTTTGGTGTGGCCACCTTCATTGATTGGCTTTGTTGCTTCTCCTGGATTTTGCCCTGCAGCTTTCACATCATCACCAGCTGCTTTACCCTGCACTCTTATGTGATAATGATGGCATTTCTCCTTAAATCTCATTAAGGAACCTCTTCTACCTTCAAACTTTTCTTCGACCACTTCCTTATCTCTCTCAATGTTTATAGAAATTTTAAAAAGTGAGAGTTTTACTCTATCTAGATTTAGCTTTGGCTTAACGCAGTAGTGCAGCTCGCTTGCTTTTCTATTTGTACTACTCAAACTTTCTCCATATTTATATCATGGCTCTGGTCCTTTCTGATGGTTCATGTGTTCACTCAATAGAGTAGCACTGTTAATTTCCTTCAAGAAGTTTTCTTTTATGTTTATACTTTGGCTGTTTGAGGGAAAATGCCTGGTTTTCAGCCTGTTTCTTTTTCTTTTTTTCTTTTTGGTGCCGGGGATCGAACTTGGGTCCTTGTGCTTGCACAACAGGCAGCGAAACCACTGAGCTAAATCCCTGGCCCCAGCCTGTTTCTTTTGACATGCCTTCCGCTAAGTACAATCATGTCTAGCTTTTGATTTACAGTGAGAAATGTGCAACTTTCTCTCACTTGAACATTTAGAGTTCATTGCAGAGTTGTCAACTGGACTACTTTCAGTATTATTAAGCCTCAGAGAAGAGAGAGGAAGTAGAGGGGAGGAGACAAGGGAATAGCCAATTAGTTGGTTAGTCAGAACACACATTTATTAATTAAGTTCATCCTATATAGGCATGGTCTGCAATGCTTGAAAAGAGTTACAACTGTAAAGTTAAAGATCTTGGATCACAGGTACTATGACAGAAATAATAATGATAATAATATTAAAAATATTAGGAAAATTACCAAAATGTAACATAGAAACAGGAAGTGAGCCCACAGTGTAAGAAAAATATAAATGATAGTTTGCCTGTTCACAGGATTGCTAAAACATTTGCTTTGCAGGAAAACTAAGTATCTGCAAAGCAAAATAAAATGAAACGTAATAAAACAAGTTATTTCTTTGTTTTTGTTTTTGTTGTCTGTGGTTTTAATATCATAGCTATGAAATCATTGCCTGACTAATATCATAATGTTTGTCCTTTTTGGTTTCTTCTTACGGTTTTATGGTTTTAAGCTTTACATGTAAATCCTTAATTCATTTTGATTTGCTATTTCTATATGGAATAAGCTGTGAGTCCAGATTAACTTTTCTGCCTGTGGATATCCAGTAGTCCCAACTTCATTTACTGAAGAGATTATCCTTTGTCTATGTGTATTCTCCATCATCTCATAAAAGATCTATAAGTAGATCTATATATAGTCTATATGTAGATTTACCTCTGGGTTCTCTATCCTACTCACTGATTTATGTGTCTTTATACTGATTTCATTATAGTAGTTTTAGAACATATTTTGAAATCAAGAAATGTTATGTCTCCAGTATTTTATCAATTTAGGATTGAGTTTTTAAGTTTTGTGGTTCCATATGAACTGTAGCAATGTTTCTTTCTATTTCCATAAAAATTTTTAAAAAACTATTGGGATTTTTATACAGATTGTATTGAATTATTGATTGTTTTGAGTGGTATAGATAAACATTGAAAAAATATTAAGTCTTTGAAGTCTTTACATATTAAGTATTTTCATTGAATTATGTAATTTCTTTCATTAATATATTTTAATTTTCAGTATACAAATTTTCACTTCCACAGATAAGCTTACTCCTTAATGTTCATTGTTTTTATAACTATTGAAAAAGGGGTTTATTTTTCTAATATTTTGTAGGGTAAAATAAATTCCTATGAGGGTACAAATTTGTTGCTTCCAAGGTTTTTTTTTTCCTATTACACAGTTTTACTTAATTTGATGATTAGATCCAACATTTGTTTTTCTTAATTTGATGATTAGATCCAAAAACTTTTTGTGGCATCTTTGAGATTTTCTTGATATAAAAATATTTACTAACACGAGATACACTTTTCATGCTTCCTTTCTGGTTTGAGTGCCTTTATTTTTCTTGCCTAATTTCTGTGGCTAAAACATCCAGTGATATACTGAATAGAAGCGACAAGTGTAGATATCCTTGCCTTGTTCATGATCTTAGTGAAAAGCATTCAGTTTCTCAGTTAAGCACAATATGACCTATGGAATTTTCATATATTGCATTTACAGTGTTGAAATAAATTTCTTGCATGCCTGATTTGTTGAGGATTTATATCACGAAAGAATACTGAATTTTATCAAACATTTTAAATAAACTTTTTTTATTTATTGAGATGATCGTGTGACTTTTATCATTTTTTTGTTAATGTGATCTCTATATATACATATCATATTAATTGATGTTCATATTTTGAATCATCTCTTATTTTACGGGTTAAGTCCCAATTGACCATAGAATATAATCCTTGTAATATACTGTGGAATTTGATTTGCTAGAATTTCGTTGGAGATTTTCCTCCTCCTCCTTTTTTCTCTTCCTCTTTTGGTACTGATATTAAACTCAGGACTTTTGCACTGATCTACATGCCCAGTTTGTATTAATTTTAAATTAATTTTCTTTTTTAAATTTGGAGGCAGAGTCTTAAATGTAGCTTCCACATTCAAACCAGAAACCAATCTTATTAAATTTAGAGTATTGTATATCATTTTTGTCTCTTTATTAACTCATCTGTTGTAGAATTCTTTTAAAATCTTTACAAAACTTTGTTATTAAATTAATTTGAAAAGTTGAAATGACATTTTCAAAATTTTACTAAGTATTTTTAAATAACAATTGATAGTGATTATTAGTGCAGCTGGCATATACAATGGCTTTTTCCAGCAAAGTGGTTATACTGCAATTTATTACCCATTGAAGATCACAGGACAACTATATTTCTTTTGGTCATTGAAATAAGACTCATATGTCAACTGACGCTTTGAAAGACCTTTGATAGTATCAAATTCCAATCTTTCTTTTCTATGCTGGAGGAGCAATATATAGAGTTTGGGCCATTTTCATATTGAATCCCTATAAAACCATTAGAAGCATAGCAATCCTCTGAAACTACAGTGGACAGACAATATGGGCAAGAAATAAACTCTTAGATATTGAGTCATAGTTTGTTTATGGTAAAAGTATAACCTTGCTCTTTACAACAAGGATAGGCAAAGGAAATATTCCTTTTATTGCATTTGAAATGTTTGTTTCTTTCTTATGGGTAAATTTGCCCTTAAAAATTTGGTTTATATGGCTCTGATTAAAGTTCTCTTCATATTGCTTAGTAATTGCTTTCTAAATTGTAGATAAAATTTTAAAAAGGAGGAAAGATATTTCCTCGGGTGGATCTATAGCCCATGCTAATAATCACATTATAGTCAAATTTTAATAACACAAATATTGTGTTCAAATGATGTTTTATATTTTCTAACTACTATACAATTCCAGTAGAACAATTTATTTAATTATTATATTTTTGAAGGCTTGTAAAACACTGTTCTTCATCCTAGAGAATAAAGCATTTTGGTTAAGTGTTAATGAGAACAAGACATTTTCATTGTATCGACTCCTTAAATTCTAAGCCTCACTATTACAACTTTAATTGATTTTCACTACAATTTTGATTAAGCAAATCTTTGAGTTGAATGTGCAATGCAAGCCTGAAATCCCAGCACTTTATCGGCTGAGGCAGGAAAATCACTATGAGTTCAAGGCCAGCCTGGTCTACATAGCTAGTTTAAAGTCAGCCTAAATTACATAGTGAGACCCTGTTTCAAAGAGAGAGAGAGAGAGTCACTAAAATTATTGTAAATTGCTCTGAGTTAGTCCTGCAATGTGTTTCATGAAAAAGAATCTATATTCATGACTATGATAAAATGGAACACAGCTGGTATAATACAGGTTTTGAAAATCTTGCAATAATGAAATAATTTTTATTCTATGTACCTCAGATTTTCTCAAATATATTTGACAACAATAATTATTTTTATGGACTACTTATTGACAACCTATGAAACTATTTTTTTGCATTAGATGAATTTGGGAAAAATGTACATTATAAATTCCTTGATAATTATGATTTATATTGCATACTTTGTTTTCCTTTGTATTTGTATCCTTTGATAGTGGACAGCATATGCATCTGGCAAGTATTAATTAAATATAGTGTTCTATAACACATTCCAGTTTACAGAAAGATGACGATTCATATCATACCTGAAGAACTAGCTATTGAGGTCTTAGGGAAATTATTTAAATTTCAGTCTTATTTTTTGTTTTTTAATAGTTGATGATAATAATGATACTCAAGAAATAAAGATATGAACAATTGAAATCTTTCATATAAATCCCCTACTCCAGTGACTGGCATGTGGTAAATATGAAATAAAAATACATATTTTCATCATCTATTAAGAAAAGAAAATAATGACTATCAGCTTATTTTGTTTTTGTAGTGGTTGTACCATTTTGGATCTGCACCAGAAATGCATGAGATTTCTGACACATTTTGACAACACTCTAAGACTCTTTGTGTTTCATTATTCTAGTGAATAGATAGTTGTGATTTTAATTTACATACTGATAGTAACAATCTATTCGAGTGCTGATGTACCATTCATGTAAATTTTCTAGTGAAGTATCCAAATATTTTGTCTATTTTTAAGAGTATTGTCTTCACATCACACTTACTATTATGATTTAAGAGTTCATTATTCAAGAACTACCATGGATGTGTTTTGCTAACATTTTCTCTGACACATATTTTGCTCTTTTTCTTCAATGATAGCTTTGGTTTTAATTATGAGTTGGTTATTAGCTTCAGTCAAATCCTTGAAACCATTATTTCTTATTGTTACTTTCTGTTCCAGCACTTGAGATAATTTCTGAAATCCAGTTCTTGCTGCTCTTACAGAAACAGTATTTTGTTTCTCTCTTTGGAAGATATAAGATTTTTTATTGGATATTTTTCTTTCTTTTACCATATGTCCAGATATAAATTTATTCTACATAGGGCCCATTGTGTATCTTGAATTGGGGCAAATGTCGTCAAATCTGGAATCTTTTCCATTATCGTCGATATTAAAGTGAGCTTTCTCTCATTCTTATTAGAGCTCTCCTGTAGTTGCCACACCTCTGCTGTTCATTAAGTTCCAGCCTCATAAGAATTGTCCCGAGTCCTCATAATTGTCTAGTTCATGGATATCCTTCAAGCTGTGCTAAACGGTGGATTTACATGTTGTTCACTGATTTTTAAAATCTTTTTCATTTTCTTTATAATACTTAACTATTTGTTATGCTTGTCTTGAAATGTTACTTTGTTAAATTTCTTATTTTTAAAAAATGTTTTCAATATCTAGATGCTAAGTTCATTTTCTTTTTTTTTTTGTATTAAATTCTTTCATTGGTACATTGTAGGTATACAACACAATTACCTTTCTCATTGGGAATTGTACCTTTATATAATGCATCTTGGTTCTTATTTTTTCCCCATTCCTAGCCCTCTCTTCAT
>NW_004624837.1:5874020-5893285 GCF_000247695.1 Heterocephalus glaber | reverse complement strand
TTGGTTCTTATTTTTCACCCTTGCCCAGCCCTCCCTTCAACCCCTCCAGTCCTCCCTATTTACAAAGATTTTGTTCCTATTTTTCCATTTTCTTTATAATACATAACTATTTGTTATGCTTGTCTTGAAATGTTACTTTGTTAAATTTCTTAGTTTTAAAAAATGTTTTTAATATCTAGATGCTAAGATTTTGTTCTTGGTTTTAGAAATTCAGGTTATCTTCTCTCCTGAATGTGAATTAAGCTCATGATAGAAATGTTTTTCTTGTCTGATGAAATTTTGAATAAAGAAGGCATTTGGACCAAGTTCTATCCCCGGTACCAAAAAAAAAAAAAAGAAGACATTTGGAGTGTACCTTTCCCCCTGCATACATTTCATTCAGTTTCAGATGTTGTAAAATCCCATGAAAGTAGTTTTTCAGTAACTTATTTTACTAGGCGTTTTTGTGTTAATATGCATTTCTCAATTTGAGAAAGTCTAGTACTAAACATATACTTCCTGAGATAAATTTTATTTATTCTGAATTATTTTTAAACCAAAATTACAGTGATATCCCTTGTGGAAGAAATTAGTTCAAATCATGTTTCAGACATTTCAAAAATCCCATAACTTCTTGCACACATCAAAATCCAAACAACTGACTTGTCAAGATGTAGTTCTTCTGTCAATGTCTTTGCAAAAGACTGCTTATTATTGTGATATGCTCTTCTGGCTTTATACTGCCTGCAGATATTGTACTCTTTATTTTTTATGGAGAAAAAAATCAAATGACCACATCAACTAACACACAAACATTTGAGAAAACCCAATAATGATTTATGATAACAATTTTGCAAAGTTAAGACTAGAGGAAAATTACCACAATTCAATGAACAATATTGTCAAAATCTTGCATCTAACATTCTTGATGGTGAAAAATTGCATACTTTTCTCTTCAGTTTGGAAATATAGCACTCATTCAATATACTATTAAAAATTCTATATACTGCAATAAGACAAAAAGAAAGAAATTATAGATTAAAAAGAAAGGCAAATGTGTCACTATCTTTAGATTAGGTGATTGTCTACATAGAAAATCTCAAGAAATATGTCCTTAAACATTTTCTCATTGTTACATTATATAATACAGAAAAATTGCATTGCTATACTGTAACAATGAACACGGAGAAATATAATTAAAACAAAATAGTACTTACTATCTCTCCAAAGAATTGGAAATACTTAAATATCTTAGGTATACACGTAATATACATGTATGGATTTGTATGTTGAAAGTTACAAAATGTTGATGAAGAAAATCAAATGACTTAAATGAATGTCCAAATTTGGTCACAGAGTGCAAAAATCAATATATAAGAAAGTTTTGTTCCCCAAATTATCTGCAGGCTTAATGAAATTTCTAACAAAATGTTTTATAGATATATACATCTTTATTCCATGAAGTATTGCAATTAAACCCGATCTAATAGAGCATATTTGACAGTGAACTACAAAGTTGGAAAAATGTATAGTTAATATTATAACATAGTACTGTTGGAAGGATAAACACACAGACCAATGAAATATAACAGAGACCCTCTCAAAAATAGAGAAATAGAGAAATGCTTAACTCACTAGAAATTCATCAGGAGAAAGCTAGTCCTTTCAATTGCAACAGAAAAAATTGTTACCTTGGCCTAAATCTTATGCCTTGTACAAAACATAAAAGAATGTCTCAGAGGGTTGTAGATTTAAACATCTAAGAAAAAAATATAACATTTTTGGAAAAAAAATAGGAAACATTCCTTAAGACCTAGAGCCCAGTAAAGTTCTTACACTCTAAATCAAAAGTACTATATATAAATATACAAATAGAGCTCATCAAAAATATTTTTCTCTACCAAAGACATGTACATAAAATGAAACAATAAACTCCAGAGAGAAAATATTTGCAAAACACATATCTAAGATCCTTTAAATATAGAGATAATATAGAAAGTACATAAAATCATTTTGATAATTAAGCATATAAAAAAATTTTGTCATTATTATCCAGAAAGTAAATGCAAATTAAAATCACCATCAGATATGACTACATTTATCAGAATACCTAAAATAAAATCAAAATAGTGACAACACAAAATATAGGCACAAAATAAAGGGTTCAATAAAACTGGCTCATTCATATATTGCTGGTGAGAATGTGAAATGGTGCAGCCACTTGAGAGAACAGTCTGGCAGTCTAAGAGTAAACATTAAAATAATACAAAACATTTGTCCTCATAGGCACTTACTACTCCAAAAGCAAGAACGTCTAACTATTTATGCTAAATAAAAATCCAGTTCTGAAAAATGACCAACTATATGCTTCCAGCTATAAAACACTTGGACATGGAAAATTTCACAAATAAAGAGCAAGTTAATGCATATCAGGGGCGAAGCACAGGAACAGAGTGGAAAGCTGGGCAAGCGAGTATCGGACGTGTTCCCATATGGCGACACTTCCGTAAGGCAGCTCTGCGACGAACGTTACTTATTTTAGTCAGCACTGCACACCATGTACTTATAGCCTATCATTTATTAGGAAAAGGCAAATCAATGAATAAGAAGGAAGAGTAATTGTTTACAAAAATATTTTTTAAGGGCAACTCAAGAAGAAACCCAGTTTCCTAAAAAAAGTTGCTCAACTTCACTGATAATTAGGAAAATTAAATAAAAGCAACACATCTTTTCATATCTCACAACTGGCCAGGCAAATATTCAATAGCATCATTAGTGTGGATTTAGAAAAGGCGTGGGTATTTATTTCTGATAATGATTTAACTGGAAAATCCTGTGAGTGTTGCAATATGTATAGTATAAATTCCAATAACATTAATTCTAAGCACATTGTTTGCTTTTGTTTAATTAATTCAATGTCTATCCAAAATTTTATTATCCTCAAGATACATTCTCCTTCATTACGTATCATCGTTTTGTAAACATAGGTTTTGTAAAGAAAGTAAAACTCATTAACAATTTTTAAAGATATGTTACAGTTGTATCATTTTATTTATATGAAAAAAATGAAGTGTTAGGGATGGCGCTGAGTTTTTTGATGGCTTGGGTGATTTAGAGACCTGTCCCTGAACTAATTGATTTATAAATTAATTTAAATGCATGTAGTTGGAATCAGCATTGACTATACAATGAAAAACATATATTAATGTTTCATAGTGTTACACATATGTCTGTATTTGTGGATATGATGTGTTATATTTTGACTGTGTTCAATAGAGATTTATTTTAACTATAATATTGCCATATGAGAGCCAAATGGACATTGTAAGATACAGGTAAAATATAAATAGAAACAAATAATTTTTAAGAAGAATAACATGATTCTTGAGGTATTTATATATTGTGACACTTTGTTAATGCTATAGGATATTTAAAATAATTAGTGAATAAATCAATAATTTTCCTTAAAATGTGAATCTAATCTGATACTATGAGTAAAAATGTAAAAGTTTTAAAAGAAGTGGGAAGGGTAGGGGAAAGAAAAGAAGGGAAAATAAAAAATATGAGAAAATAAAAAAATGGAAACAAAGTCCTTGTAAATAAGGAAAGGTGGAGGGGATAAAGGGAGGGCAGGGGAATGGGGAAAAAATAAGAACCAAGATACATCATGTACAAGTACAATGGTGAATGCAAATGTACTCTATACCTAAAGTGTACCAATAAAGTTAATGGGAAAAAAAGAAAAGAAAGAAAATTTGCTGTTAAAACCTATCATGGACCACAATATATTTAATTCACTATTGTATTCCAAGTATCTAGCTCAGTATATGTTTGATCAACCAAGCAATCTGTGAGGAAATGAATCAAACAAATCATAGCCAACAAAATTACTGATACCCTGCTTAATCAGGTGGTGAAAAAAATCTGTGAGTTATAAAGATTTTTAAAAAGTCCTAACCTACACTTATCTTTTAACAATTCTAAACCTAAGGCATCTTGAAATGGAGTGAAGCTATTTATGGGTTTATGCAGATGCCAACCATGATGCTGTCAATTTCAGTATTTACAGATTAGGTGGAAGATGGCTATTAACCAAGTACCAGTGCAGATCCTGGTATCCTAGATGACAAGTCATTAATTGTGTCTTCTGAAATTTACTAGTAGAAAAAAAAGGGGAGGGGGAGTTAGCAAATGGTAGAAAACAGTTGGATTGTTATTTACATAAGACTATTTTTAAAATTGCAACAGTAAGCCACTAAAATCTGACACTGCATTAGATGATAAAATGAAATATTTCCTTCAGTAGTGTACATTACCTTTTTGAAAGAATCAAGGTTAGGTATAATGGATATTTCTAGCTTTTCTGAATAACATGGAAATGCTAAGTAATTGACCATGTACGGGAATAGGAAAATGATATCTCCCAGAAAGTAACATATGTTAGTTCAAAGCTAAGATAATAAGTTAAAATTGGGAGGAGCAGAAATGACTCACCCTATCTTCACAAACAGGTATAATATAACACATTAAGTAATTCTCAGTAACTATCTGCCCATTTACACTCGCCATTTCCCTATCTCCCATCAACACTCAAACCCATAATATTACTGTGGCCCCTATTTCCTGGAGGTAAAAATCTCTAACTCCCTTGAAGACATCTACTACTTCCAGATGATCTCCAATCCCATGGAATGTGTTTTCTACAAAAGTCTCTCTGCTTTTTACACACACAGTCCCTACTATTCCCACACTGCCAAAACCTTCCACTGGGTCTCTTGGGACTCAGTCCTCACTTCACTGAAATCCCATATACTTTTTCTATGTTCTTTTTGCTATTCTCCTTACTCATTTGTCTTACTAAAACCTTGCTCTCCCTAAAGGTCACCTCTTCTCTTGTAACTTTCTGAATGGTAGTCCTTCAGTTTTCCCATTTCTATTACTAAGAAGGTGAGACAGAGATCTGTGTTCAGTACTCTCCACTGCTGTTTCCAGACTTTGTTTCCTCTCTTTTCCTACACAAACTCCTCTAAATACTAAATCAAATACCAAAAATAGCCCAGTACTTGGTACCTCCAGCCTTCCACAAAAGATCAAGGCAGATTCCACTGAAATGTAATTCTTCTGGAGACATGCTTTTCAGTTCTTTTTCCTCTGTTAAAGTATGAATGCTATTGCAGCTCAAGTTTAAAACGTTGAGGTGAGTTAAATTTTGAAGAAATCCCAGACAATGTGTCATCCCTGCTATTCTGAAATAGTACATGTTTGCTGAGATCTAGAACTTCTGAGTTACACAATTCACTGAAAGCATTATCATCATCAAAATCTAGTCTGTTGTTGGTCAAATCCAAATATTTATTTGACCTGATGCACGGTTGAAAATTCATTTCCATTAAACACTTGACCATTGCCATTGAAAGACAGATTTAAGCAGATAATATCTTGAAAATCTTCAAATTGCTCCCTACCAATAAGGAAAATATTGTTTAAAGTTTTTAAAATTGCCATCAACCACGTCTCTGTTCAATATTCTGATTTTGTAAAAATCTTTCACATTCTCACTGATATTACTTCTGTCACAATTCTTATTAATTTCCCCAACCTTTCAAAGTTTTTGTTAAAGAAAACCAGAGCTAGGCAATATTTGAAGAAGTCAAGGCAAATTTTTACCAGGAAACTGTTGTACAGAAATGGGCTCAATTCTGAATAGAAATGGGAATGCGTAATTAAAGGATGCATTGCAGATGGGAGGGTCTATGGCTGAAAAAGAAGAAAAATCAGCACTTCAGAGATTCTGGTTTAACTGAGGTAATAGGATTCTTGCTGAAAATATGCCAAAGTGACCATATATCGCCCGGTGGATAGAGGATGGGAATTTAATCAGCAATCAACAGAGATCAGAAAGTCTGGCTAAAACTGCCTTACAAGGTTCTTTTGCTCAAATTGCCTGTTCAAAGAAAGACACAGAAGTTCAAATGTTGAGAGTTACTTAAGAAAAGAGCTCAGAAGGTTATGAATAAAGTTTGATCTAGGAGTGATTCTTGTGTGATTTCTTTCCAGAACCCTGACCTCACAGTTCGTACCCTTCTTCTCCTATAATGACACTTTCCTGACAATAATATCCATGTTTCACATTGATAGTCATATCAATAATTTCAAGCATTCCTTAGTTTCAAGTCCAAATATCTCATTATCTGACTAGAGCTTCCTTTTTTCTGGTTTATTCTCTCTGATAGTCAAGTACCGGTAAATTTTCTAGACAGCTAGGATGTACATTCATTGATCATAATATGTTGTTGTTGCCTCTTCCTGTATCAAGCAGAGTTCAATGGTAAAACCCATTCTGGTATTTTGAACAGAAGGAATTTTAAGGAAAGTACTGGCTAAAATGTGAGGGAGAAGGTAAGCAGTAAATCATAAATCAATCCTGCAAATACCAATTAAAAGAGACCACTACCAGAGGGGATGGACTAAAGGTGACTTAGTAGAAATCAGAAGCCAGAGGCTCTCAGTGTAAGCTGCCTTCATTATGGCTCTGTGTAATGAGAGTGAATTATACATGTAAAGCTGGATCTCAAAATGTTATATGAGGCTCAGGGAAAAAAAACAAAAACAAAAAAACCCCACCTTTCTTTATCGGTGGTTCTTTAGTTGAACCAAGCCCCAATACAGTTGAAGTTGGAGTCCAATGTTCACTATCTTTCAAGATACAGTAAGAAGGGAGGGGAAGGCACTGGGTCCATCTGAGGGGGAAATGTACACCTGACCAAAGAGTGTCTGTCTTTGGTTGCATAGTAGCCATTCTCATCTTTTGATCTCTATATAACTTTAATATCAACGCAGTGCCTCTGCTTACCATAAAGGAACCAAGCATAACACAAATGAATATGCTGTCAGTGTCCCTCAAAGACAGAAAATCCAATTGATCACTGTCTACAGTCAATATATAACTCTCCCCATTAGGTACAGATAAAGTTCCTTAGAGTGAGATAGTCTAAAACTGGAACTATAAAAGTGAACATTGCCAACAATCTACAAAAACAAAAATAGTAGAAAGGGAAAGGATAAAAAGAAATACCTGAGCTGGGTCGAGAGGAGCCTACCTATAATTCCAGCTAGGCAGAGAGCTAAGACAGAAGAATTCCCAGTTCCAGGCCAGTGCAATAAATTTAGACCTTGTCTAAAAATTAAAAAAATAGATAAAGTGAGCTGAAGAATCATCTCAGTGTACATGACTGTTCATTCCCCAGTATCAGAAAAAGGGACAGTGAATGAGAGAGGAAAGATGAATGGGGGATGGAAGAGCAAGAGGGAGGGAGAAAGAGAATGAGGGAGGGAAAAAAGGAGGAAGGAAGGAACAAATGAAGTAACGAAGAAGGAAGGATTGAAAATTCTCTACCTACATTAGGTGAAAATATTTGAAAGCCATAATATCACATAGAACAAAATGTAATACATGTTTCACTATTAAGTAGTTTCTGAAAAATTTCCTTCTTGAAATTATAAAAGCTATTTGTAGATCATAAATAATGGTTTACAAGAAAACTGACATAATGATAGCTTGAAGGAAAACAGCTGTGAAGCAGAAAGCAATTGTAACTCAGACCTCAGTAATATCCACAGAAGTATAGAAAATGATGCATCCCAGAAAACATTCTTTCCAGGGCTGAGATTTAAGGCACTACTTAAACTTGACAATTTTTTCCATTATTGCTCAAAGCAATTTTCAACACAGAAAACAGAAGAAATTAGAGAAATAATGCCACACTTAATTAAAACGTATTTTGACAACTTACAACATTAATACACTTTATAACAACCAGAAACCACTAGAAGAACATGTAAAGGGGCAAAAAACATGGTTATTGTGCTGCTGAGAGTAAAAATAAGATACCACAAGTGATAATTATCACAAAGAATTAGGCTACATTTAGGAAAACAAACTCAAATCTTGTTGTACTTTAATTTTTATAGTTTGATCTTTTAAATTTGTTGCAAGACCTCATTAATGAATTTGTCGCTGAATGTTTTTAACTCATGGAATGGACAAATTCTATAAGCCACATTGAATTTTTTAACCAAAGTTCTCTCCTGTAAAGTGACCCTGATTTAATATCTTTTGGTCCTGCATAAATCCTGTTTTTCACACTGTAGCAACAGTTAGATCACTTGGCAAACAAAATGTTGCTACATGTAATTTAATAAAATAATTTGACTTTTATAAAATATTTCATTTTACTTGCATTGATATATCAAGATTTTGAGTATATGTACATATAACTGATTGAAATTAAGTAATAAATTTCATTCTTAAATTTTTTATTAGTATGTTTACAGAACCTGATTACATTTCGCAAGAGGAGCTGGTACATGTACATAAAACATCTTAGTTCTCCTCCCCTCTATACCCCCTCCTTACATCTCCTGGTCCCCTTCTTTTTCTCAAAAGATGTATCTCTCTATTTCCTATTGTGTATCTTTTGATTTGCTCTTTGTTTATATTGTGCATTTCCTATATAAGAGAAACCATGTGATATTTAAGCTTGTGTGTCTGATTTATCTCTCACTATCATAGTTTCGAGGTGATTTCACTTTCATGCAAATGACTTGTTTGGCCTACTTTATAGCACAGTAGTTAGTACCCCATTGTGTATAAATACCATACTGTCTTTATCCACTCATCTATTAATGGACATACTGGCTACTTCTAAGATTTAGCAATTATGAATTTTGCTGCTATGAACATGGGTATACATGTATTACTATAATATATTTTTAACTCTTTTGGAAAGATATTTAGAAAAGGAATAGCTGGGTCGAATGGAATTTATGTTTTTAATATTTGAGGAATCTCCATACTGAGTTCCATAGTGATTATACCAGTTTACATTCCCACCAACAATATTGAAAGGTTCCTTTTTTCCCACAGCCTCTGCAGTTAATATGTTTTTAATACAGCTAGTGTTCTATACTCCCAGTCAGTCTTCACTACAGTTAGAGAAGTCTTCCTATTTCTCTATATGTTTGTTTGTTGAATTTAGCAGCTTTTATGCACTGAACATCTGTAAAATTGTATAGGACATAAAGACAAAATTTGATTGCTCCTCCTGTTTGAGTTCAGATTGTCCTAGGAAAGACTCCCATATATTCAGGTGGTTGTAAAATTATGAAGTAAATAAAAAGAGAAAGATTGTACGCACATAATTGATTCTGGAAAATATCTAGGTTTATTCAATGTTGTATGTGTGGGAAGGTGGAGGTGTGGAATGTTTCCTAAAGCAGTAAGATTTACTAAATATTAATCTGGAACATTAAGTAGGAAGCACATTTGCCAGAAAGGAAATTGAGAAGGATACTCCTGGCAGAGGAGGCAAAATAAACTACAGAAAGAATAAAATACAATGTGGACCACAAACAAAAGTTGGAAAATTAAACAAAATGTGAAACCTATGAGGAGCAAAGCAATTTGCTCTGTCTCACCATAACCTGAGGGGCATGGTGGCTTCAGAAGAGGAAGATTCTTCAGGAAATACAGATTTTAGAAATCAACATATTGCTAATAAAGTTTTTGCTCCATTTGAAAACATGCTATATGATGGATTTGCATTAATGGAACTCAGCAGAGTGCATTAAGCTGTCCAAAGATTTAGGAAAGGCTTAGCCCTAGGACATAATGCTGAGGAAATAAAGATAAGAAATACTATTAAAACAGAGGCATATAGACCAAGAAGCAACAAAAGCCTGTGGACTTCAGTGTGGTCTTCATGAGTGTAATGGGGCTACAAAAATACAGTAAAAAAAAAACAAGACAAATGCAGCTGGGATAATTAGTAAGGTGTATCAGAAAAACCAACTGTTGTATTTGATAATGATTGACTTTAACATATAGATCCAGAATAGTTATAAGATAGAAATAGAAGTCAGTGGACTTCTAAGGAGAGTTCAGTGAAATTTTAAGAAGTGGAAATAGGAAAATAAGAATATTTATGAGAAATACAGAGGAGAAAGATTAAACAATGATGATAGGTGCTTGGAGATCACGAGGACAGCTTTTTATTTTTACTTAAGTATTTATTACACTGTGGAGAAGTTCTGAGAATTCTCGTAGTCTGCGAGGAAACCGCTGTATGAAGGGATAAAAAAATATATTGAAGAGAGGAGATAAAAATACAGCAGACATAATCTACCTGATGAAAAAAGAAAAGTAATAGTTTCAGTAGCTGCTATTTTTTCTCCAGCTTTACTTAAGTCCTTTTGTACAGGAAGAAGTAAAATAGGTAATGATACCTCTTCAGGGTTAGATTTTAGCTCACTATATTTGTCAAACAGAGGTCTTTGCTACTGATAGAGCCAGAGTACCTTATCATTTTCTTATCATATTCTTCCAATTTTCTTATATGTTTTTTAAACAGACAGATAAAAATGTATGTTTTTGCCATATACAACATGATTATATATATGGGGGGGTATTGACTAAATCTAGCTAATCAATATACATATTTTTTTCTCATGTAGTAGTATTTTTGTGGTGAGAACATTCAATATCCTCAGCATTTTCGATGAATAATATATATAGTATAGTCACCTTGTTTTACAATAGAACCCTTGAATTTATTTCTCCTGTTTTAACTGATATGTTGTATCCTTTGTCCAACACCTCTACATCCTGTAGCCCAGGGCAATCACCAATCCACTTCTTACTTCTATCACATCAACATTGTTATGGTGCACAAATGAATGAGTGTAGGCAGTAATTTTCTTTTTATACTGTTTTATGTTAGTTAACATAGTGTCCTCTAGGTTCAACCTTGCTGTGTCAAATGACAGAATTTCCTTCTTTAAAATATAAATCTTCTTTTGATAAATAGTTTGAGGTCATTCTGTGATCCCTCCCCTACTTTCTACAACTAATACAGCTCTGACACTTAGTAGGTAATTCATGAGCATTAGTGAAAAAAGAAATTTTAAAAATGAAACTAATTTTACATGTGCAGTAGTTATTTAGTGTGGCTGGTAGCACATCAAGTGGCAGACTATAGATGTGGAAATAGAACAACAAAACAAATTACAGAAGGTTTGAAGGTTAGGGAAAGCTCAAGTTTCAGAGGCTGCTTCCTATATCCATGTTCCTCCTAAGCTCAAGATCAGCACCAATAAGCACACTTTTTTAAAAGGTCACATAAAAATCTGTATTTCAACACTCTTGAAAAGAATCACAAATCTCATATCATCCTTTTTCTAATTTTCCATATGGCAGTGAATGATTCTGCATTCAAACTTATTTCTTGAAGAGCTTTGGAAGCATTTATATGACGATCTGCAGCAAACAGCAAGATTTAAAATCTTCTAAGCCAAGAACAACTGTCCCATCTTGTATAGCCTGAAGAGTTATAGCAAGTAGGCACCGACATTTTATAGATGTATCAAGTAATTCCTGGGAAAAGTTTGTGGACAAGTAGACGGATGGAAGTGAATTGTATTAAGTGTAATTGAAAATAATCAAAGATACTTGCATGCACTCATTTCTTCTTCCTGTCCTATCCTCTTTACCTATCTCTCACATACTAAATTCCTAAATAAATATGCTTAAATGCATGTCAGCTTTAGTCCATAAATTTATAAAATTATTAATTTATACATTTTAAAATAAAATTTAGCCCCAAATTGAGAAAATTGGATTTTAAAAGTTCAATGTCAGTTTGGAGGGGCACAGGTAAAAACAACAAATAGCAAATAAGTTTTGCTGTAATACACAGTATACTCAATCTTCTAGTTGTCATTAAGGCTGTTTTCTCAGGGAAAGGACAAAAATGCCATTGGAAACTTCTGCCCTAAATTGAAATTTACAAGTTTAAGCCCAGCAAAAAATCACCTCATCAATGGCAAACAGGTTTCATTTCTCTACCTTTTTCTTAGTTATAGCATAGCACAAATTATTTTTCTCTCATTATTGAAATACAGAGTAATGATTTTAAGGAAAAAATAATAAATGTGCAATTTCTAATAGATAATTTTCTCATTTATTATCAGGGAAAATGTGGACTATTAAAAATGAAGCCTCATATATATTTTGAAGTTCATTCATATATTAAATGATGTTATGAAAATTATCATCATAATAAATTTGATTTTAAATTGAGTATTTACTTATAAATTTTTAAAATATTATCTCTATCATTACTGTACAGTCATTATAGGTCAAATGTATTCTTGAAGCAATTATTGACAGAAGAATAGGCTGCCTTTTATTTGGGTGATTTATTTTGAATATTCCGGATTTTCACAGTTTTGTTAGCCTATGCATTGTCAAAATATAGCTGCAAACACATATCTGCTATTATATTTCATTTCTTTACATATCTTTTCCATATCTGCTATTATATTTTCCATATCTGCTATTATATTTCACATCTGCTATTATATTTACATATCTGCTTTACATATCTGCTATTATATTTCATTTCATCAAATGAAAGAAGATCCGTGTGTCTGCTCAGTTCATTTTGCCTTAATTTATGGGCATAATATACTAGGTTTTAGGACAGAGAAAGAACAGCTTGGAGTTCCCTCAGAGGATACTTTGAAGCTTACATTTAAGAAGAATTTCTCAGAGAATATGATTTATTTTTGTGCTACTTTATATTCAGAACATTTTCCCTTCTGATTTGCTTTTTAAAAAGAAGCATTTTAAAGGAGAATAAAATGATCAATATTAAAATACTGCATTCTGGTTATTCACTGGATACTAAACACTAACATTGTATCAGTTACTCATATCTAGACTATAGATTGTAATTGAACCATGAAATATATGGTAGAAAAAAATTGTTCTAGTTACCTTTACTTTTCTATAGAAAAGAAAAACAAACACAATAAAGGATTTCTAAAACTAAAGTTTGGATAATATAAATGAATAAATAATATCAATGAATAATATGAATATAAATGAATAATAATTCTTAGTTAATTTGTTCAAGATAATTAAAACACATAAAATAGTGTAAATTTACAAGTGAAATATAAAAAGGAACAATCAATCATCTGGAATACATTTAAGTAAAATAAAAAAGTCTTGATGTCCAGATATACGTAGTATGTTTTTATAAAGTCTGCTATAACTCTAAGAATCTACATTAATGTTCAGTTAGTAAGGTTCCTGGGAATTCTGGTCCTGGTGCAGGAAGGATCTGCCCTCACACTTCCTTGGTCCTTGGTTCTTTGAGTGCTTGATGAAAGAATTCATTCAAGATACATAGGCCGTGCAGAAGTATAGGGAGAATTTATTGTACAGTAGTAAAAAGAGCTACACCTTCCTGGGAGAAGGATGGCAGTGCCCTGAAGGCATCTGCTCTGAGTAGGAGTTGGGGTACCTTTATATGTACCCAGCGGCTAGTTCTGGGGTTCAGGGAACTATGGTGTTTATTGACGTTAGTCTTAGAGGTCACTGTGGAATTTTGATATCTCAGAAATAGGTGTCAGTGTTCCCTGAGGGGCATTAATCATATAAGAATCTAAATTAGGTCTCACCCAGTGAAGGGAAGGTCTCTAAAGAATGCTCCCTTTTCTGATATCATTGATTGTAGACCCAGGTACCCAGGAGTACTGTGAGCCTTGTTATAGAAAGAGGCAGCCAAGTGGCTAGATGTCCAGAGGAATGTGTACAACGAATGTAAAATGTCATTATGCTCTGTGGGATGGCTTTTGGTCTGAGATCTAACAAATGATTACAGATGTATTATATATTGAAGTCTTTCTTTAACTAGCAATGCATGCTATTTTAGAAACCTCTTCATCAATGAGGCCTGTAATGTCTGAATATCTGCCTAATGAGTAATATTGAAAATACATTAATCTGTTTATTATGGATCATATTGATGTACTTTCTAGTTTTTACCTGTATAAATTCATATATAGTGTTTGTATATGTGAAAATATAAACCCAAATATTCATAAACTTCTTCCTTGTTTCACAAATTGTTGACCTATCCATTTATTCTTTTACATTTTTATTAACATGTGGAAGAGTTTTCCTACCTTTTTCAACATTTGTCATTAACAAAGTTGTGCTTGTTCAATTTAATTTAATTTCTAAAAGTAATTGACAGCAACTAATAACTGTAGATCATGGCAGATTGCAGGAGATTCATTGATTTTTTTTTTTTTTTGGATACCAGGGATCGAGCTTGGGACCTTGCGCTTGTGAGACAGGCAGCAGAACCACTGAGCTAAATCCCTGGGCCAATTCATTGATTTTCTAAAATGTTCACAAATTAATCATATTTGAACAATTATTAACAGATTTAATAAATAGATTAATTATGAAATATTTGTATGTACTATATAAAATAAATTTATTATTCAATGCTTACTTACTGTAAGTACTCTAAAAAACTAGCCTTATAATAGTCCAATTTTAAGGACTACTTTGTTGTTATTTGGATTTTGTCAGGACAAGAAATTCTATTCAACTATTTATCTTTAAATGCACAAATTTGTAGTACTTTATATGGGTCCATATATTCTCTTGATTTTTTTTTAAATTGGAAGCTCAGGATTTTATCAATCTCAAATTGTAGATGTTGATATATAGAAGTAATATATGTTAATGTTGTTATGTTAACTATTGACAAAATCAATAACAGTTCATTATTTGGTAAATCTAATACGTATTGGGTAAGCTTTCTAGGCAAGTGTCTAGTTTCTTTTTCATGCTCAAAATTTAGCTCAAGAATATATTTTCTTCTATATTTGATTTTTAAAGAAATTATTCATTATAGTAAATATTCACAGATTTAGTATATTAAATTAAAATTATTTTATATTTTTATAGATTTACTAGTACCTATATAAATAGTAAACATGACTTTATGTTCTTTTTAAACATTGTTTCTTTTTCTTTTTCCTCTTTTGTCTTGGAACTACTGGTTGAACCCAGGGACTTTGTACTGAGCTATATCTTTAGGCCTTTTCTTTCTTTTAGTTTGAGATAGGATTTTGTACATTACTAATTTTCCCACTTCCTTAATATTACTTCCTTAGCTTCCCAGAGTGCTGGAATTACAGACAGACCTGGTTGACTTTATGTTTTTTAAGCTGATCTAATTTTCAAATGGTCTTTTGAGCTCACAAGACTGGAAAAATATACTGCCTTGATTGTTTCTGTTACTTTTACTAGGTCTGGAGGTTTTATGGTACTTTGCTGTCAAAGGTTGACATAAGCATCTTGGTCAATACTTATAGTCACAAACTGCTATTGTCTTATTCCCTTGTAAGCATTGTGTGCTGATTCCATTTGAGTGTTTTGCCTATGGACCTGCAAAGCTTACGTCTCTCTTGCTTTCCCTACTCATTTCCTCTACAGTGAAGGTAAACTCTTCTTCATCAGTTAGATACTTTCTCTTCCTCCTCATGTTTCTTTACAGAGGCAGCTCTCTATTACTTCCTCATCACCCCTTATAAAATTGCCTCAGTGAATTTTGACTTTGGTAATCATAACTGAGAAAATGATGCTTTGTTGACAAATATGCTTTCTTTCCAATTACAAAGCTAACCAAAAGGAAGGAAGGAAGAAAATTATTAACTGCTTGAATAAGAGAAGAAGAAAGTAAAAACTTCTGGGAGAATAAAAAGGATCTCTAAAATTATTAGAAATAGGTCACACACAAAAAGCATACACCAACAAAATGTGCAGAGGAAATAAAGCTTTTTATCATCTGTAATCAATGTAATTTTCTCTCTTAAGTCCCGCAACATCCTCAACTTTCACATTCACTCTAATATGTATTAAGAGAAAGAGCAATAAAAAATAAACAAAAAACTCCTCTACATATTGAAGAGCTATATTTTCTCTAATTTAAAAACCAAAGTCCCTTTCCTGGAAATACTCAAATGTACAACCTACATAAATCTATAGTCATTTCCAACAAGCTGTTTAGATATATCAAAGAGACCTCAGATGCATGTTATTGAGGATATTTATGGTTGAGTGGCTCCTCTCTTTTGGGCCTGCATTGAAGACTAGAAACTTGCACTTTTGGAAATCTTTCAGAGAAGAATTTTTGATACCTGTTGCTAGCATCTGTGGTATTAATAAGTTTCCTCATTTATAAAACCCTAATCCTAAAGTGGTGTCTTGGTCCTCTCCCCAGCCTTGGAACTTTTCAGCACCTATTTGTTTCTTTCCCCGAACACACAGCATCTTGTGTATGCATTATAGACTTTGGTGAGGATGTATAGAGATAAAAGAACTTCCTCAGGCTTGTCTTCCTGGTAACATCCAGTGATGTTGTTACCCACATAATGTGGGAACTGATGATATATAACTGATGACAACTTTCTATAACAGCATTTCTACATGGACTGAGTATTAAAAGTACCTGGTAATTAAAAATAAGATGCAGATGCCCCTATCACAGTCCCAAAGATTCAATTTAGGTTTTAATGGGGCTTTGGAATTGACAAATTTGGGGCATACTGTTTCCTCTGTTTCTGTTTATAGTTTTCTCTCCAGGACATCCAATTTCTTTCTTATTGTGCATCAGTATTAATTATGTCAACATTCAAGGTATTAGGACAAATCTATGATTTAACCAACCAGGTTTGGCTTCTCATGTGAATGGAAGCTGATAGAGTATAAAATTCTTGTATCTTTTTTGCAAAGTCCAAATTTTAAGATTAATTTTTTGAAATGTTAAAAATAAATAACAAAACTACTCATTGAAACTTAAATCAGACAGAGGAGGTGAGTCGCTCCCAGTGCACAACAGGAGGAGGGTTCCAAGACACTATACCATGCCTGCCAGCACAGAGGAGGTGAGCCGCACAGGCACCAGTAGCCCCCCATTGAAATGAGAAGACACATAAACAAATTTCAAAACCAGACTTCCAGATCACCTAAAACAACCCCAAAAGGAAAACAAGATGGAACACTGTGATACTCAACAACCTGGACTCCATGAACAGGCAACAAAAGAGGATCTGGAAAAAATGAAATCAGAAATAATTTCTCAGATAACAGCACAGATTGTACCCATAGTGTAAGTCATGGTTAATAAATCTAGAGAGGACACAGATAAAAAAATAGAGGAGCTGAGGAACATGATGGAATCCCAACATAGGAAACAAATGGAATCCATTAAACAGATACAAACAGATTTCCAGGATATTAAAAACTACATTGAAAGTCGATGCAGCAGAATGAGCCAATGTGAGGACAGAACTTCACATATAGAAGATAAGATTGCAATTAGTGACCAGGAAAAGAAAAATTTCTTTAAAATTATAAGGGAACACAAGAAATCAATCCAGCAGCTTCTAGACAATGCAAAGAAGAGTAACATAAGACTGATCAGTCAGTGAAGAAACAGGAGAGAGTTCAGATGACAAAAAAAAAAAAAAACTTTCATAGAAGTGATGGCAGAAAACTACCCAAGCAGGCGGAAAGGACTTGACATACAGATAAGTGAGGCATATAGGATGCCAAATAGCCATGATCAAAAAAAATCTACACATAGGCATATGATAGTTAAGATTCCAGAAACCCAACAGAAGAACAAAATTCTACAAGCAGTTAGAGAAAAGAAATAAATCATATACAAAGGAAAGGCCATCAGAATCACTGCAGACTTCTCAACACAAACCCTCAAGGCAAGAAGAGCTTGGAGTGACCCATTTCAAGCCTTAAGGGAAAACAGCCCCCAACCCAGATTGATGTACCCTGCAAAACTATCTTTTGAAATTGATGGAGAATTAAGATACTTTCATGACAAAGAGCACCTTAGAAACTTCATGAATACCAAACTGACACTCCAAAAAATTTTAGAAAATATCCTAGAAAAAGACAACAAGGATCACAACCCCCGGAATCCCATCAGAATGGATCCATCAGGTGCAACAAGAAATTAAAAAGCAAAGGGGGAGAATCCAAAAAACAGAAAAAGTCATGACAATGATAAGGCAATATATATAAGTTATAACTATCAATGTTAATGGTCTCAATTCACCCATTAAAAGAAATAGACTGGCAGAATGGGTCAAGAAGCAAGATTCAACAATATGCTGCATACAAGAACCACATTTAATTCAAAAAGAAACTCATAAACTGAAAGTTAAAGGGTGGAAAGCGCTACTCCATATTACAGGAACCTGAAAAAACAAAGCAGGAGTAGCTATCCTTTTTGCAGATCAAGTGGATTTCGAATGAAAATGTGAAACATTCTGGTCCCAAGAATTTCAGATAAGGGATAGTCAACTTGTATGAGCAAATCTATTGTGAACATGTGTTCTCATTCCTCTTAAGTAAAAAGAACAGAACTGTTGATTCTTAACAGTAATACAAGAAATTTCTACATTATTTTCCAAAATGGTTTTATCATTTTACATTCACATTAGCAGTATTAGAAAGTTTTAACCGGTTCACATCTAAGCTGACATTTGTTCTTTTAAAACTTTTAACTTCATCTCCCTAATGAGTGTAAAATTCAATCTTATTATTGTTCTGATTAGTATTTTTCTGATTCTAGTGTAGCACACCTTTCCTTGTGCTTTACTGGCTATTTATCATCTTCTTGTGTCTACTTTTTAATTGGGTTGTCTATTAATGAGCTGTAAGAGTTCTTTATACATTCTGGTCATAGGTTATATGCATTATAAATATGGTCAGTTTAAGGATTACTTTTCATTTTCTTAATGATGTCATGTAAAGTTCTAAATTTTCAGAGAAGGTGATCCGATCCCAGCACCTGGAAGGAAGCTGCCCCACCACCATCCCAAGCTCTGAGGGCAGAGAAGGGGAGCAAAGCACCCCCCCACACACCGTGGAAATAAGAAGACACATAAACAAGCCTCAAAAACAGACTTCTGGATCACCTACAGCAACCCCAAAGGGAAATGAGATAGAACAATCTGATACTCAACAACCTGGACTCTCTGAATTGGTAACAAAAGAGGATCTGGGAAAAATGAAATCAGAAATAATTACTCAGATAACAGCAAAGATTGTGCTCATGGTGCAATACGTGATTAATAAATCTAGAGAGGACACAGATAAAAAAATAGCAGATCTGAGGAACATGATGGAATCCCAACATAGGAAACAAATGGAATCTATAAAACAGATACAAACAGATTTCTAAGAGATTAAAAACTCCATCAAAAGTCTGCACAGCAGAATAAACCAATGTGAGGATAGAATTTCACATATAGGTAAGATTGCAATTAGTGACCAGGAAAAGAAAAATTGCTTTAAAATTGTAAAGGAACACAAGAAATCAACCCAGCAGCTGCTAGAC